>BQNB010005650.1:90578-101183 GCA_026074375.1 Tanacetum coccineum
ACCATAGGGGTGTCAACAGGATCAGTAGATAGCATACCATTTTTTATTATTATTTCAAAAGCATAATTGGACTGGTTAATAAAGATGCCCCTGAGACTTTGAGAAATTTGTAATCCTAAAAAGAAAGACATTTGTCTCACCATCGACATCTTAAATTTAGAAGTCATTATTTTAGTAAATTCATCACACATAGCAGGTTTAGTAGAGGCAAAAATTATACCGTCGACATAAACACTATGGCGGTGTTATGGTTGAGTCTATGGTCAAGTTTATGTTACATTTTCAAAAATATATGTTGCTGATCCGCAACTATTTTTTGGTTAAGAGGTGTTTAAAAATATTTTAAGATGCTAAAACCTTTTAGAAATGATAAATAATGTTTTTCCTGTCGTTTTGATATAAGGATCGTAAAAATCCGCCTTATAACGAATGAGATACGCTCACATGAAATTTAATACAATTTTTGGTTAAATGACTTTATATAAGAAAATGTTTTAAAAGAGTTATGTACGATTGAGTCTCGGATACCTCTGAAAATATTCGTGAAGCTTTCTAATAATATTACGAAGGGTTGGGAATTTTCTAAAAATGATAAATCGCCATCGTTTAACGTTTCTAAACATAGTAAGTTGTGAAATAGGAGTGGACGGTAGACGATAGGGTTTCATTAGTGTGTTTTTGGAAATATAGAAACGATTAAAATAAGGGACGCTATTAACGTCTCGAAACTAAAAACTTTTCTACAGTAGAAGCTTTCTATAAACATTAACTTTTCAAAAATAGTAACTTTTCGTAAGAACGTCGTAACGTTTTCATAAACCTAATGAGTTGTAAAGACACGTTTTTGATAACTAAACTAAAGCACAAACACATATGGACGTCTATTTCATTTATAAACGTTATGTACATCGTTTTGTTATTTATTTCTCGTTCCTTAAGCGCGTCTTTTAATTAGGTCGCGATTAGAGTCGCTCGATAACGTTATTCACTTCGTTGAATTACTTGCTCACCATTTGCCTAAGGTGAGTTCATAACCCTACTCTTTACTCGTTTTGAATAAATGTTTTATAACTTGGGGTGAGAAACATTGCTTGCTTTTAAAACTGGACACAAGTACTATACGTGAGAATTTCTCTGTTTACGTGTTGCCTAAGTAGCGTTTAGACTACTATTGCCCGAATCATCATGAACCGTTAATTACCTTTAACCGACTGGCTGGTTAAGTAGCGCGGGTGAATAAATAGATCTATTGAGACTAATAATCCCCATCCGGGTTTGGTAATTCTTACTGGTCGGGTACTTGACGGACTGTACAGGCCAACGGATGTATATCATGTCGAAACTAGTTAGGTGATCTTTGGTCGGACGCCTGTAAGGGCAAGACTTATATTGCAGTGTACATGCTACTTTCCACTATTAGCTTCGGTGTCATAAGCTTAGCGCAACGTAAATACCTTTTTATGCGAAGTTGTATCTGTTATAATTGTCGCACACGTTTTAAAATCTTGTGGTCCACTATTATTACGTTTGATTAAACCTATGAATTCACCAACTTTATGTTGATGTTTTAAGCATGTTTTTCAGGTGCTTAGCTTTGGACTTCTCTGATGTGCTATGTGGAGTCTACGTGCAATATGATATCATCATTCAAGACTTTTTCTTGTTATTCATATTCGTTGCCTTTTGAAAACCAATTTTCGCTTCCGCAACGTTTAATTTCTTTTGAATCTTGTAAAACTCGTCCATTTTTAATAAATGCAATGAGTTATGATTTTTAAAACGTCCATTAGTGGTCGTTCTCTTGTGCTTTGTGTGATGTATATTATGACGTCACGCCTCCGGACACGTATTCCGTCCAAGCCCTGTTTGGGGGTGTGACAATAATCTTATCAATGGTGTCTGTGAGTGCCCGCGTATAGCGGCAACGGTGCATACTATTTGAAAGTTCATTGTATATATATCTATTTGAGATCATATATATCTTTTTACAATAGGAAAACGTCTAAAGCATTAAGATACACGAATGTTACAAGTTAATATATGTTCAATGTTCAATTTGTCAACAGCCTATTAATATGGTGGCTACAATTTTAGTGGCTACATTATTAGTAAGTGTGTTGCTTAAAATTTTAAGCCTTTCATTATGGGATCACAAATAGATTTATGTAGTATAGGTATTAGGTATAATCGGAAAGATCTTCATCCGAGTACTCCGTATCTTCCATATATTTTTTTTGTGCAACTCGACGATATCATCTTAAATAGCCGCGATAAGGGTTACATTTCATATTTCCTATGAATGTAGTTGAGATAATGGGTTTTGTTCCTCTTTTGTGCAACAAATCTAAGAAAAGAACCAATTCGATTATACATAAGCTCATCGTGCTCAATCAATTTATCACCCACTCACTTACGAATATGATCCCAACCACTACTTAGACGAGAAAAAGTAAACCAAAAATTACTATATGGCAACATTAAGAACCTTTTCAAAAAAAAAATTAGAAGTTTGCCAAAAACAACACTAAATCAAGGGTACAACCAACCCGGCCAGTGACCGTCATTACCCACATAAACATTCAACGCATACCACAGACTTCTTGACCCCATCGAATTTCAGTGTAAGCAGAAAACATTCACTAAGTTATGAATGTGGGTGACTGATACCTCAAGGGCTTAAAATAACTAAATCAAACGACCTCATCACCCAAGTACACATCGAGGAAAGCTACACCAATCCCACAAGAAAACATTTAATTTCTTAGCCCGGTTTCATATCCACTTGTACATGTAAAAAAATCGCAATCCAAGAGAATAACCCTTATGCATTTTTTTTACCCAAACACCGTTAATATGTGGTCAGTAGATTCTTCATGAAACGTATGATAAACTACAAAGCACTTAAAATAATTGGTTTGTTGTTACACACAAAATCAGTTATCTCGTTTTACGTTGAAATAACATTTAAGCAGAAGTATTACACAAGAAGAACAAATGAATACCTGTTCACGCAAAATATATAGGAGCTGTGGCTTTTATATTCTGTTACACATTTATCCCATGTACTTCTTTGTTATTATTTTTTATTTAAATTGTATTTATTTGTGCTTAAAAAACTTGGAATGTCTAACACTGCATATAATCTTTTACATTTACTAGCCAAATTGTTTTGGTTTGATTTCACAGAATAAAAACGCATATAACATGTTTGTTTAGAATAAGTGTTCGAGATAACTATTTGACCAGGATCACCTTAATCTTTCATCCTTTAGTCGTGTTGCAGACATAAAATTGTGTTCAACAAGATTTCTTAGAGTTTACATGGAGTTAAATCTAGATTCTACATGATGACAACAACAAAACCTTTTTTCAAGAAACACAACGATACGAAAACAACACTATCAAGAAGAGGTCACAAAAAAACAGCATCTAGATGCTACGCCACTCCGCAATTGCATCTACATTTAACTGTTTGCATCTGCACGATAACTGACTTGATGAACCAATATCACATCTATCCATTTGCCAAATATCTGAATCCTAAAATTAAATGAAACTAAACCACTTGTACAGAAAAACACACATATCGAAATAACCGAGAATTAGGACTAAACCAATCTCCCCACCAACAAAATCTTGTCCAGTCTGATATTCAGGTGATTAATTAGCCACTGCTGAATTAAGAAGTAAAGATGTCACCGAAATTCTTGAAACCTGTAAATAAATAATAGCAATGTAAGTTGAATACATCACCCTGAATACAAAGAAGGTTCAAATTATAGTATAATACCAAGAGAACCAGTAAGCCAATAAGACAGATCGACAAAGACACCCTTTGACAGCAATGCAATCTCAATAAGAAACCTAAATAGCCATGTAACAACAATAGTACAATACAACATATGTTCAGGGAAAGTGGTACATGATCATCAATTAAACCTTTTACAGCATTCCTTAGCGTGTAAATCTTCATGCACGTAATTAACAGTTTGAGCTTGCAGTATCTTAGAATAGTGAGTTTTTACGTTGACTATTTTCAGTATATCTTTTACTTAGTAAAGGACATCTGATCATTTTGATCAAAAGACTCTTGGTGCATTGGTGAAAAACAGCCATATCAGCAATTACAGAATTATCAGCACCTATACGCTTATTTTCCATTACATACAAACAGCAATCCTTATGCTTGTTAGCCATCCATATCAAAAAACTACGCATCCTTGTAAACATTCTATTTACCATGACATCATCAAAAGAACACGCATCCTCGTAACTCTTATACCAGCTGATGTAGACAATCAGCATCTCATACAACTGATTAGTCCCCTGTAAACCCAACTCAGCCCACCATAATTGCAATGTTCAGAAATCATACAAGTAGCATAATCCAGATAAAAAAACTCAAAAGCTGATAAAACAAAGCTTAATAAGGCAATAAAACAGAACCTGGTGCAAATTTTGTAGGTTGAGGGTTTTGTAGAGTAGTGTGGGTGGAAGTGTGGAGGAGTGTAGGGGTGAAGGACGTGGATGTACTTGGGGAAAAGAAAATATTAAAAAATTAAACAAAACCGGCCACCTGCTGTGAAGTTAACTTTATACATCAAAGTGACGAAAATGGCAAGTTTAGTACATTGATTTGCAAAAATAAAAGTTTGCTACACATAACTGGAAATTGTGACAAGTAAGATACATTTTAAAGCTATTATCCCTATTTATTTATTGGCTAATAGGATCGACATGTGAAACTTAAAGCTTGTGAAAGAACTCCTCTTGCTCATCCAAACAGCTACAGAAGACTAATTGGCAGACTAATCTAACATACAATTACAAGGCCTGGCATGTATCTGCTTTCAGTTCAAGTGTTAAACCAATTTATGCAACAACCTACTACGCATTTACTAAGATATATAGTTCTTCATTTCAGCTTAGTGCCTACTGTGATTCAGACCGGGCAAGTTGTCTTATGACAAGATGATCTACCATGGATATTGCATTCTTCTTGGAAATTCTTCTATCTCTTGGAAGTCTAAAATGCAAGGAGTTGTGTCAAGGTCATTTGCTGAGTCACTTGGTTAGTCAGCTTATGGAAAGAGTTGGGCATCAGAGACTTTGGTCAGTTGACTTGAAGTGTGATAACCAAGCTGCCATTTACATTGTTGCCAATCCAATGTTTCATGTTAGGACTAAACACATTGAAGTGGATTGTGATTATGTTAGAGATCAAGTAAAAGCAGGGACTGTCAAGCCTTCTTATGAACCATGTAAAGCTCAAGTAGCATATGTTTTTACCAAGGTTTTGAAAGTTGATAAACACCAGAAGTTGCTAAACAAGTTGGGAGTTTCAAGTTCTTCCCACTCTCCATTTAAAGGAGAGTATAGAAGTGCAATTGGCTATATAGTTTAGGGGTCTCTTGTGTACGAGTTGTATAGTGCAGTTCTTGTATATATTTTGTTAGGAGAGAAAGTCTGTTTTCCCTCACATTTAAATACTTGTAACTGTTGGGTATTTTTTTTAGCCCATGAAGATTAATAGCCCAATACATTGAGGCCCATCTTGGGTCTATTTAAGGACTCTTATTATTGTGGTTAACAGTAAGATGTATGAAGAGTTGTGAGGAGAAGAAAATAACAGAAAAGAAAGAGATTTTCGGAGTAAGATATCACCCAAACCCATCTGCAGTGTTTTTCCGATCACCGGAGATTGCACCGTCGGATCGTCACGATTTTCGGACTGTAGTTTCCTGACATCGAGAGGAAGGTTCTGACCATTGGGATTTTGATTTTGAGGCCTGGAAGTCCGTTTTCATACCTGGGCAGATTGCATCTTATTTGGTGATATTTTTCCTTTCTTGTTCTTTGATTGTTTCCATATTTCTTGATGCTTGATTCCAAGATTATGATGTTTGTTGTATACCTCTAGTGTTATCTAGAGAAGACCTTGTGTACCTCTCCTCGTTGATAGTGAATTTAAGCGGCACTAGGTGTCCCGTGGTTTTTACCCGTTTTGGGGTTTTCCACGCTAAAAGTTTGGTGTTCTTGCTGTGTGTTTGATTACATTTGTTATCTGCTGTTTTGGGGATGATTTGAGACTGTTAAGGGCTGATTAGAGTTGTTTTTATTTTTCCCTTTTTTGTTTGCATCCTCATAGGTTCATACGGGTTTGGGTAAGTGCTGTCAAACGAAGGTTTTGCTTCCGCAATTGTGTTTATACCGTTGTGACCCATTGTTCTTACCTGTCAAATTGGTATCGAGAGCTTGGTTCTTGGTTTGGGGACTTAACCTGTTTGAACGATGGAAGCTAATACAAGTAGGATGGTTAGTTTGAATGGTTCTAATTATCATGTTTGGAAAGGAAAAATGGAGGATCTCCTTTATGTTAAAGACTACTACTTGCCTGTATTTACTACTGAGAAACCTGAGAACAAAACAGATGCAGAATGGACTATTTTGCATAGACAGGTTTGCGGGTATATTAGGCAATGGGTTGATGATAATGTTTTGAACCATATTTGTGAGGAGACACATGCTCGTACTCTTTGGAACAAACTTGAACAGTTATATGCTCGAAAAACTGGAAATAACAAGTTGTTCTTAATCAAGCAAATGATGAGATTAAAGTACACTGATGGGTCTCCTATTACTGATCACTTAAATGCCTTTCAGGGTATTATAAATCAGCTTGCAGGTATGGGTATCAAGTTTGAAGATGAGATTCAAGGCTTGTGGCTTCTTGGTACTTTACCGGATACTTGGGAGACTTTTAGGACATCTTTGTCCAACTCTGCACCAGATGGTGTTATCACCATGGAATTGGCTAAAGGCAGTATTCTGAATGAAGAAACGAGAAGAAAGTCACAGGGTTCTTCTTCACAGTCAGATGTCTTGGTCACAGAAAGGCGGGGGAGAAGTCAAAGCAGAGGCCCGAGTAACAGAGGTAATCATCGTAGTAGTTCCAGCAAAGGAAAATTTGCTGATGTTGAATGTTATCATTGTCATAAAAAGGGGCACACGATGAAGTTTTGCAGACAGTTGAAAAAAGAGAACAAGAAGAAAAACTACAACAACCAGAAGAACAAACACAAGAAAGATGATGATGGTGATGACAATACTGAAGTAAATACCACCACAGATGAGTTCTTTGTTTGTTATGATTATGATATGGTCAACCTTGCTAATGATGATTCGAGTTGGATTCTTGACAGTGGTGCTACGTGCCATGTTGCAACACGAAAAGATTATTATTCATCTTACACACCAGGTGACTTCGGTGTTGTTAGGATGGGTAATACTGGGCTATCAAGGATTGCTGGTATTGGAGATATTTGCTTGAAGTTTGACACGGGGATGGAATTGGTTTTGCATAATGTAAAACATGTCCCAGATATGAGACTCAATATTATCTCAACAGGTCTTCTTGATGAAGATGGTTACCACAACAGTTCTGGTAATGGTTTGTGGAAAGTAACACTCGGATCCTTGATTGTGGCAAGAGGAAAAAGGGAATCCAAGTTATACATGACTCATCCGAAGATATCCAAGAGCATTGTCAATGCTGTAGACAATGATGATATGACCGAGTTATGGCATAAGAGACTTGGTCACATGAGTGAAAAGGGGATGTCTATTCTTTCTAAGAAGAATGTGTTATCTGGTGTGCATGATATCAACTTGAAAAAGTGTTCTCACTGTTTGGCAGGAAAGCAAACTAGACTTGCTTTTAAGAGTCGTCTTGCTTTATGCTTGTATATTGATCCGTCGGGCTGAAATTTTATTTTGTAGATCCATTTCACACCTATTGCATTTTTCCCTTTTGGCAAGTCGACAAGCTTCCATGTGTTGTTTTTCTTGATCATTTCAAGTTCGTCCTTCATTGCATCAATCCATTCAGAATGCTTGGAGGCATCCATGTAACTTTCAGGTTCAATAATCGAGTTACAAGACTTGTAAACATCAATAAGCCGTCTTGTTCTTAACACATCAGTGTCGCTTGTGTCTTCAATATCAAATTCGGGAATATCAACTTTATCATGGTACGTTTCATTTAAAAACGTATCTTCATGCCTTTTAACTTCATCCATATTCCAGTCCCAGTAGGCCCCTTCATCAAAAGTCACATCTCTGCTGATTACAATTTTACTATCAGTGAGATCATAAATTCTATATCCTTTCGACTCTGTTGCATAGCCGACAAAGATGCCTTTTCTGGCCTTTGCATCAAGCTTTGATCTTTTGATGTCTGGAATATGATAATAAGAGATAGACCCGAAGACTTTTAAGTGTTGAATTGACGGTTTGATTCCTGACCAAGCTTCAATCGGAGTTTTACCACTCACGGCTTTTGTTGCTAATCTGTTTAGCAAATATACAGATGTAGCTACCGCCTTGGCCCAAAACGTCTTTGGTAGTTTCTTCTCGTACAACATTGATCTTGCCATCTCCACAATTGTTCTGTTCTTTCTTTCGGAAACACCATTTTGTTGAGGCGAGTATGGAACTGTAACTTGGTGAATTACACCTTGTTGCCGAAGGAAATATTCAAACTCATTTGACGTGTATTCTCCACCGTTATCAGTTCTCAGAATACGCAAAGTACTGCCGCTTTGCACTTCAACAAGTTTCTTGAAACTTTTAAATATTAAAAATACCGAAGCTTTGCTGCTAAGGAAATAAACCCAGCACATTCTTGTATAATCGTCAATGAAAAGAACAAAATATTTATTACCGCTCCAAGATGTGTAGACATAGGACCACAAATATCAGAATGCATGATTTCTAACTTATGTGTAGCTCTCGTCACACCAACTTTTGAGAAAGGCAACCTGCGACTTTTCCCCAATTCACAACCTTCATACTTAGAATCAACTTCACTAATGGGAGGCATATCTCTCACTAACTTAGTGGAATACATATGCTGAAGTGTTCTGTAATTGAAGTGACCAAATCTTTTGTGCCACTTCATACTATCATCTTCAGTAACACTAAAAGCACTAGCATCTGCGACATCAAGCTTCAAATAATAGCTATCATTTTCCATATCAAAGGTAGCTATTTTAACATCGCGAGAATCAGTAATAACGCATTGCGTGTCATTTTTAAAGTTCACACCATAGCCATTCTTTATCATTTGTGGCACGCTTAACATACTTCGATCAAGTTCAGGCACATATAAAACTCTAGAAATATATTTGGTACCTTTCTTTGTGTTGATAGCTATAGTACCTCTTCCTTTTGCTCGAGTATAACGTCCATCTCCCAGCTTCACTCTTGGGTTGTCTTTGGTGTCGAGACTAATAAAGAAAGATCTTTCCGGAGTCATATGACTTGTGCATCCACTATCCATAAGCCATGTAAGGCTATCTGGATGTTTATCAAGATGCGACGCCATGAACAAATGCTCATCATCAACCTGATCCTCCTTGGAAACATTTGCTTGCTGAACTCCTTGTATGTTGTTACGAGCTTTCTTTATTCTACAATACTTCTCGAGATGTCCAAACTTGTTGCAAAAGTTGCACTTGAAGTTTGGTTTATCTTTGAACCAACAATCTGATTCTTGATGATTCGTGTTTCGACAAATATTACATGGAGGAAAAGTACCTTTCTTTGATGTGGAAGAAGAGTTTTGTGAGGTTGAACCTTTGTTGTTCCCTTTGCTGAAATTTCCTCTTCTGAAAGTGTTTTGTTTTGAATTTCCAGCCTTGTTACTTCTAGAAGATACTCGAAAATACCTTTAACTTTCTCCTTTGATCTAATAGAAACCCTTTGCTCTTGTGCTTGGAGTTTACTAGTTAGTTCAGAAATCGTAAGCGTATTAAGGTCACAAGACTCTTATATGACGGAAATTTTCGCTTCAAACTTTGGAGGAACGCTAATCATCATCTTCTCCGCTACTTTTTGGTCTTTCACAACTTCTCCATGAAGTCTCGTTTGATTAACCACATCCATCATCCTTGCTGAGTAATATTTCACGTCATCTTTCATTCTTAATAATTCAAATTCTCTTTTGAGAGTTAATAATCTGACAGCTTTTCCTCTATCAGTACCTTCAAAGGTTTCTTAGAGTTTATCCCCTTTGGTGTCTCCAAGTCTATTATGGAGGTGAAAATTTGATCGGCAATACCCGAATGCAAACAGGTTAGTGCCTTGTCCTTCTTTAGCGACTCAGTTTCGTAAGTTCTTAACTGAGCAACCGTTGGGTTTTCTCCGAGTGCCGGAATACTTTCATCAGTCTCTACAACCTTCCATAAACCTTGAGATTTCAAATATGTCTTCATTTTAACTGCCCAAATATGGTAATGCGTTCCAGAAAATACTAGAATTGCAGGAGTAGCAGTTGCACTAAATGCCATGTCTAGGCTGATATTTTGTGAAATCTTGAAGGTGTTTCACTTAAGTAATATGACAGCCCCTTAAGAAGAGAGCTCTGATACCACTGTTAATGTTTTACCGAAACTGCACTTTATATGAATTAAAGTAGCAGACTTGTTGATATATATTGACAGCGAAGGAAAAGTGAAAACAGAATATTTGAAGGCTGGAGTGATATGTTCTAGCTTCATATTAACCTTCTATTTATAAGCTTACAAAACTTAGTACATATTCTTT
>BQNB010005651.1:0-21403 GCA_026074375.1 Tanacetum coccineum
ACATCAAAAAACAGAAAAATACAAAAAAAGAGAGAAAAAAGCGAGGTTTGTGAGATAATCGGTTCGTCTAAGCGTACACGATTCAATTATTTATAAGGATCGATTATTCGTTGATACGTGTTATAAACCAACGATGTAAAGTTTTGTTGTATATTATTTTTAGTTGGTCGCAATATAAACCAACTATGTATTTTCATGTATCAAGTGGTAGATATCGCCACTATTGTTGTATAGTATGTATATTATGAATGATTGGGAGTTGGATGTTACGAGAACACCAACTAAGGTTGTTTTCATGAGAAGCATGAGTTGTCTAATTTATGTTTTTTATAGGTATGGTCGGGAAAGTAGCTAGCAACAATATTCCTTACATGTTTGGACTTAATCTATTTGTTTTGTTTTATTTTACACCAATTTTCCCATGACTAATTCCCAACCTTTGGTTTGCTCGAATGAGGAACTGAGCAATTACATGTGTCTCATTCATGGATTTATCTGTGTATGTGTGATTTTGACATCCTTATTGGTGTATTACTATTGGGAAAGGATTAGTTATCCCATACCCTATATAATATTCATCCTAACCTTTGGTTTTACTCGAATGGAGATCTAAGCAATCATGTATGTCTATTCCATGGATTTTGATGTGTATATATGATTTTGTCGGCCTTGTTGGTTTACTACTATTAGTAAAGATTACTTGATCCTATTCTTTAACTTATTCGAGTTAAGGAGTGAGCAATGGGAAGTGTCGCGGTTATGGATTTGGGCGTGCATTTGTCATTTTGTCGCCTTTTCTAGAATATTGGTATCGATAGAGATTGAAAAGAATGATCAACCCTTAAACCTTAACCCAAATTACCTTTTTAGACTTGTTACTCCTTAGCTTTAGTGGTGGAGATGTGTATCCTTGCCAAGCTTATAATAGAATACTCGTCACGACTGATCAATTGAGCGAATTACTTAAACGTTACCACATAGATTATCTGAGTGATTTGAGTGTTTTCATTTTCCCTTTTTCGTGAGGTGTTTAGTTGTGTGCTAGTGATTAAACAAAAAAATTGCTTAAAGGAAAAAATCTTAAACCTTGGTTTGGGATACATTTTCGTAAGTTTCTAAAGTCTACTTGAGGACAAGTAGGATTCAAGTGGGGGGATATTTGATGACATCAAACAAAGTCTAATTTATAGCATCATTTATCCTAGCTAAATCGATCATTTTACATTATTTACGCATGAATTGATACTTAATTGCTTATATTTATTATTTACAGTAATTATCGAGCAATTGGTGAAGTTTAGCTAAAAGGGACGCATTTTGGTGCACAAAAAGTCCTCTGATTCTGACAACCAATACGCTGTATCTAAATCAACGATACGCCGTATATACTACTTTGGTCAACGAAGAAGAACCATCTAGTTTTACATCAATACGCCGTATCTATCAAGAAGATACGGCGCATTCGTGCCCTAACTTCACAAAGACATCCATGACAAGAAGACTCAATACGCCGTATCCATAATCTTTCATACGCTATATTGAGAGGCGGTTGATGAATATTCTAGAATATTATAATCGTGGAGCCTACGCTAAATACCCCAATACGCCGTATCCCACATCGGTCAATACGACGTATCGACCTTTTTTCAAACTCTATAAATACAAAACCCTAAACTCACTTTTTGGTATGCTTTTAACCACCAAGTTTGATTTTTAGAAGATCTAAAAAGCCAAGAAGGTCTAACAACGTGTTTCAATCCATAGGGAAACCCTTGTAATTTCTATACTCTTAATATGCGTTCGGTTTTTGGTATCGTTCATTATCGTTTAGTTTACCTTAATCGTTCATCTATGACATTTGTATAATTACAATGGTTGTTGGCTAATACCTTTATGTATTAGCCATGTTTATGATAATTTAACGTTTGGCTTATGTTTATCTTGATTGCATCTTATTCGTTGTGTGTTGTTTTATGTTTATCAATTTATACTCATTTACATGCTTAAGTATGCGACTTGTCATTCAACTGGATCTAGGAATACAAATAGAGTGTTAGCTAGATGTCGAGATAGCTCTCCATATCTGTAATTTATATATCTAGAGTAATAGGATCACAAATATTGACATGTCTTTGCCTTTGGTTTAGTGAACAAGTTGGACTAGCAGATGACCTAAGATCAACAAATAACGTTCTGATTCTTTGGGTAAAGATCTAGAAAGTGGACTACTAGTATATAAAGAGCCGTTAAGAAGTAAGTTAGTAAATTCTTGATGAGATAGGATTCTATAAGATCACCATTATTGTCTCCTAAGATAGATTATAATCAACCATGAATACTTTGAGGATGTGGTTAATTGTGACAGAATTGCCAGATCTAGGTTTTATGAAGAAGTACCGCCTAAATCTAGGAATGATATATCAACAACGAGATAATACAATCATTGCACTTATAAACTAAAACCTGTGTTTTATTATATTAAATATGGTTAATACGTTTCCCTTACTTGACAGATTCTTTTTCTTCTGTCTATCAACTTGCGTGTGTTAATTGTCATCAAAACTTAGGTTAGAATAACCCAAACCTCGTGCCAGTCTCTCAGACTGAAAACCCCCTTTTTGCGTTAGTTTAGGTTTAACTTAGGGTTAACATAGAATAGAATAAATTAGGACTAACATAGATAACTAAAATACTGAAAGATTTAAGTATTAACACTCTCGCTCTTAGTGATCGACACCTTACTTACCAACGAACCTACAACTGATCGGGTACACTGCCCGTTAGTGTTATTTTTAGGTAAAGTCGGCAAAATATAAATAGTAAAATGATGAGGTGTCATTTTATACACTTTTTCGGGGTCATTTAACCCCCTAAATCATGCAAATATGCCCAGATTATGTGCTTAATCGTTTATTTTTGTGATTTTAGCATTCAGATGGATTTTGAAGGAAATACACGTGACTTGGGCTCAATTAGAGAAGAAACGGACAAGACTACGACTCTACACCGAAGTCTCTTGAAGAATTATGTACAGTGCCTGAAGACGGCGTCGCAATTCCTAACGACGCCGTCATATCTTACATGCGACAGTGTCAGGACCCTCACGACGGCGTCAGAACGTAGCCGCCTCAATAACAACACTAGAAGATTCGGCGAAGCGACGGCGTCAGAAACCTTGCGACGCCGTCGCAACTTCTTTTTCTATATATACCCATAGTTTTTAGGGTTTTTAGGTGTGTAACTTTTAGGATCCGAACCCTAGTTTTAGAAGACGAATTTGGCTGCTACTTAGGCCGTTTTTAGGGTGTCAAAACGCTCTTGTATATGCCATTAACTCATGTTTTAATCAAGTAAGATCCTTTATCTTTTATCATTCAATATGATATGTGTTGTTTGATATATTTATGTTCTTCACTTCCTTGTAATATGTCCGGCTAGATCCATTAGTATTTACTTATGATTGCATGAAACTTATTATGTAGATCTTTATTATGTTGCTTTTTGTGATGGATGTGCGCGTTAGGCTTTAGAAAACTAGCCATAAGATATTAATTTGGCATAGACGTCTTGGGAAACGCGAGTGTGTAGAAAGGATACCATCGGTAACAGTCTTCATACTACCTTACTTGTGCGTTGACTTAACGGAAGATTACATAGATGACGGGTTCGTGTAATTCGTTCATGACTTAGTAAATACTTACACAGATCATTACAAGGGTGACAAAGCAACATAATATGGAGAAACGTAATAAGGAGTAATGCATGATTAAGTAAATACATTCATTTACCATATAGTTATCACTAAAGTAGCTTAGATTTATTTTATTTTAGTAGTTTAATTAGTTCAAAACCAACCAACCTCTCAAACTATGATATTTGTCTGCTTTTATAAAAATACAAAAAGAATATTCTCTCAACCCCTTACACCTCTATTAGATTATGTTTGAGCCTTTCCAACCTATTCCCCTAGAGAATGATAACAACCCCCGAGTCTTGCCTTACTACACTACAACGGTTAGATGCTCTGCCTAGGGAGTTGTAAAACTTCTTGTTGAAGTCTAACGGCAACCGCATCATAAAACTTAATAATAAATATCACCTACGCACAACGACGCATCATCAACACTAATCTGTGGGAATATTTACCCACGGTTTTTACACGGACATTATAACACAATAGGGTGTTGTTTCGGTGACTTAGCAAAAGGGTGCGCGTTTGGTTTATTGACATCAGAAGATGGTGCGTTCGTTTTTGTTCGTAGAAGGCAAAATGGGTCTGTTTGGGGGTGTTCGTTGGGGACGGTATCGCCACAACAGGGATGCGTTTGTTTTGTGTTTTAACGAGATAGTGTGCGTCGAGTTTGGTTTGCAGCCGGGGTCGGGTTGGTTTAACAGCCGGGGGGGGGGGTTGGGTTTTGTACTACCATAAAGGGGTGTTTGGTTGTGGGTTTATAACACCCGATGAGGATGAGGGTTTGCATTGGTTTTTGCGGGGCAGCCGGGGTTAGTCAGGTCGGACATGGGTTTGGGTTGTGTCTGGTCTGTGTAAATTAAGCACCATGGGGGCGTTGGGGTTCTGGTAAGCCACCAGCGAGGAGTTGTTGTTGCGGCTGTAAATTAGACAGGGTTGGTTTTCCGGACACCACCCCTCAAGGTGACGTTTCGGTTTTGTATCCAGCCACATGGGATGCGTTTTGGTATATAAACCCAACAAGGGTGTTAGTTTATGGGTTTAGTTTTTAAGGGGTGTTGATGACAGTTGGGTGGGATGGCATACGGGGGACAGCCGGCAGCCCGGGTATGTCAGCCCCACGCCATGGGCGTTTGTTGGGGTTGTCGGGTTTAGTTCTAACATACAAAAAGGGTCTGCGTCGGGTTCTGGGGTTTATATCCCCTGTAAGGGATTGCGTTTGATTGTCACTGCAGCGGCGTGAGTTTTGGCTACTGTGACAGCCCGCAAAAAGGGGCGTTTGGTTGAGGGTTTAACAACCGAAAGGGCTGTTTGGGTCGAAGGGCGTGTTTGGGTTGGTTTGGGTTTCGGGCCAGCAGCAAGCTAGGCTGCGTTTGGTGTAGTAGAAAACGAACCAGGGTGTGTTTGGTTTTATTATACACGAGACTAGGGTGCGTTTGGCTTAACAGCCACGCACAGGGGTGCGTTCTGGCATTGTCCCCCATCAGCCGGGACGTGCCGTCGCCGTTTGAGTGTGTTGTCATCGAAATAAAGTGAGTTTAATTAACGCGAAAATATATAAATTGTTTCAATTAATCGATATATATGTAATGTGATGAAAAATATTATTAAAAATTGCGCGGGCTAAGTATAATACAATTATAATATTAAACGAGACTGATATTAATGGATAAGGATATTAGAGGATGCTTTAGACGAGAACTTGGAATGAAAAATGGACTTTGACACTTTTATTAACGAATAATAAATATCAAATATGCAAACTTAAGATTCGGGAATCGAGATGTTGATAAATTTATATTTTGATTTACAAAAATATAACAATTTATAATTTTACTGATGTTTTGATAATAAAACGGGACTTTTAAGTTCAAATACGAAAAGAAACTGGATCGAAATCGGAATAACACTTTTATAGAAAATTAAGTTATTTTTAATATATTAATTCTGACATATAGATTAATTAAACGCAATTCGAGCACTTTCGAGGCCCGTTTCAGCTTCCGGACGAAACACGGAAAGATGTTCTGTATGACGTTTTACTTTACCGCGAGGATTGTCTGTTTTAAAATTAGACATAGCGGGTCGAAACTAAACGTAGGTCTAATATATTATTTCTATTAATAGTTTTAAGATCATTATTCGGTTCTAAACGGATGGTCTTAAAAATTGTAACTTTCTGTAAATATTGAGGATAAGTTATAATTGGACGGAAAATAGTATATTTACATAAAATATACTAAGGGATAATGTTTTAAAGACGGCTTGTGGATATTTCTTCGTCACATGTATTATGATCTGCCATACATAAAAAAATATGTATGATTTTGTTGGGTAAAGTTGTAGCATCGTTGATCGTATTAGTAGTGTTAATCGAACGACATAATGTATAGGTTGTGGTCGAGATCGTTGAGATTCGTTTTCTTTGTGATTTATTGGATTAATTGATCGTGCGTCTTAATCAATGCTGAGTTCTTAGCCCCCACTTTTTACAGTTTTACTGATTTACTATTATTTGGGGTGGAAACATGCTTTGTTTTATAAATTGGACGCAAGTGTTGAAAGTATATTGATTATGTGTTTGCCTAAGTAGCGATAACATATGAGGCCCATTTTCATGAACTGTTAATTGCATAGATGTAGTTGTGAATTACATTATGTGAGCGCGAATGATATAAATAGATCTATTGGGATTAACCTCCCCGTTTGGGTGATTAGCTATCACTAGGAACGAACGTTGACCATGTCGGACTTGGATGTTGCGGGTTACAACATCTGTACGGGCAAATAACTGCTAAAATAGCAAATATAGGTTGAGCTTCGGTGTCATGAGCTTTTTTGAGCAAAGGAAAAAGTAATCTGGTTTTGTGATTGTTTTATTTTGGCATATGTTGTAACAATCACGGGCATAATCTTGCGGTCCTGCATAATTAAAATACTCTAAACCTCATGAACTCACCAACTTTAATGTTGACACTTTTAAGCATGTTTTTCTCAGGTGAATTAGATGCTTGGACTATTTGATGTGCATTGGAGTCTTTACATTCAAGCTTTTCATTGTGATGCAAATTATGGGACAAAAGTATATTAAATTCAAGATTTTGATTAAATCAACAAATGTTATTATTCAAACGACACCTAGAAGTCGTTATGCTCTTGTATCTATTGCTGTGTATTACGATAGTACCAACCCATTGGTATTCCGCTACTGCGTTTTTTTGTATGTGATTTTGGAGGTGTTACAGATTGGTATCAGAGGAATGGTTATAGAGAACTAGGTTGCATATTTTTACCCTAGACTTTAAAAGTTTTTTAACAAATAATTGCGTCACAAAAAACATTTTCTAAGTGCAATTTCACGATACTTGGCTTATTGTGCTTACATTACGTACTGCATTGAGTGTTTTCGTGGACATCATATATATAATATATATATGCTTGCATTCCTTTCGCGTAATGTTACGCCTGATTTATATAAGAGTTATTTATATAATAAGGTGCGTTTCTTTAAGACATTGTGAGTTGACACAAATGGTCTCATTTTGTTCTCAGACATTGTAAGTTAAACAATAGTCTCTAAGAATATTATTTTTCTTCTAACTTTTTATAACATCGTATATACGCGGGAAAAGCGTTATAATTTTGTTACATTGGAATTAAGTATTGAATTTAAGTATTATCAAGTTTGTATAGCCGGGACTTGTTATTGAGGATTGATTGGTATTAGCTATGTTAAAGCGTCACAGTTCCGTTTGACAAGGGATTGTGTATGATCTAGAAAATATTCAGTCTTGTATGGGCGGGGACTTGTAATAGGAGGATCGTTATTGGTAATCACTATACTGATTTGTTTATAGGGAATCTTTACCTTATTTACTGCTAACGAGTACTTCTTAATTATTTTGAACTTTTTTGTTGATTCTCGACTGGCAGTTTTTACTCCAGTGCTTCTAAGACGAGTTTTAAATCACCGTCCCATATTTAGTAGAACAAAATTGCATCGTCATGTCAACTACCTTGTAGGTTCATGAGAGTACGCGTATTGCCACCCGGGAATTATTAAGTAGGATGATTTATAATCTGTTTATTTAAAAGGATTGGGACGCCTCTTCATTTAAATAAATAAATTGAATCACCGAACCATAAGTTTATCATTTCTTACTTACATAAATTTGGACGCTTCTTTATGTAAATAAGAAATTATAAATGAGTGGGCTTAATGGTATCCGATATGACACGAGTATGAACCTGAAATCGATAATCATCAGAATCCGTTAAAAGGGGTTATTAGGAGACACAAATCGTTGTCTTACCACTCAGCAGAATCTTAAGGCCTCACTTGGAGCTACCTTATCACATTCTTAAGTTATTACTTTTGCGATTGCAAATCGTTGCGATTGTAAACTGTCTGTGGAGCTAACAGACTGAGTGCAATATCCCGTCACCATTTGTTATAAGTATTGACGTTCTAATGGTCAGTACTGTAGGGTACATCGGAGCGGGTCCCGATTGGATACAACTTTATTCAATAAGTAATGCAACTCCCCTTAAACGAGATAAACACCGTTCGACGAAACAGATAGTTGGACAATCCATTTCGGGCCACTAGTAGAAGATTTAGGTCGCTGGATACCATATAGTACTGCCAGAGAAAGAACTAGACATGTTGAGCATGCTGGAGTGAGAGTATTAGTAGCATCCGGTTTGGGTGAAGGTATAAAGAGAATTGGGGGAGTTTATTTTTGTGTTTTACACCTTTAGGATGTGTTTTTGTATGTTTTTCTTACTAGTTAAGCCTTTTATGGGTTTAACTAAGGTTATTAGAAAACTCTAGTTAAAGTTAACTAGGGTTAAGTAAATGGAAAATATCTAAAAGATATTTTAAGGATAAATATTAATAAATATCTCTATAAATATCTAATAAATATATTTAATAAATTTCTTGTTAATAAAACGCAGAGCTATGACCAAGGTTGATGGAACAAAGATGACCCGGCTCATAAAATGATATTTTTTGATACATAAGAATAATTGCAAGGACATGTCGTAAATTTTTACCATGCTCTGAAACAATTTAACGAAACGCGCGATCAACGTTGACGCGATAAGCACTGCGGGCTAAGCAGAAATATTGTGGTTTGAGTAAGTGGGATGTGCGAGTTAGATGCGGATACCCAGTGGTGTTAATTATCATTCATAAACTTGTGATTATGGATTTATATATCCTGGTCTACTTAGCCCAAACTTTTGGTATGTTGAGAGATTGTCGAGACATCTAATCTTGCTGAAAGTATAGCCATCTTCGTCTTGCTTAGATACGGTTTATCAGATTTTTATACACTTTCCTCGGTCAACAACATTCGATAACACGAATTTAATCTCGGACGAGATTTCTTTAAGGGGTTGGTACTGTAACATACGGAGATTTTTCGAATTTAGGAATGACGATGCGTCAATCTTTGACTATTTGGGTTGGCTAGACTTTTGAAGAACGATTCATCTAAATCACGTTTTTCTCGACTCGGACTCTTAAAGCATTTGATGTGGATGACATTCCTAACAACTTTTTTAGTTTCGACACCGAGACATTGGAGGAGGGGAAACGAGCCGAAAAGGGCACTATAAACAGCAAAGCAAAACATTTCTCGAACAAGATACAACGCGGATACACAAAAAACAATTAAATTTGTTTTTAATTATCAGTATTTTATTTATTAAATAAATATTAAATAAATTATATCATCATTTTTAATTAAAAGCGTTTTTGAAAACGAGACTATTCGAGTTGAAATCCATTTTATTTCGGACGGAGCGGGATAATCCGGTTCATAAATAGAATAATAGTTTTTTATTTAATGTTATTAAATAATATTTATGAATTATTATCACAAATTAAATAATCATTTTTATCAGAAAAAAATGATTATAATAACAATGGCGCAAGGGTTTCGAGATTTGAATCGTTCGTTAAGTCGCTCAAACGATGTCACGGAACCACTCTCTTATTCAAAAAGTATATGAAAAAAGTTACACATTTGAATTTGGGCCCCTCATGTATCTAACTCTTGTCATTTATCTTTAATGTTTTAAATATATATTATTTTTTTATATAATCATAAAAAATTCATTTACAGTCTTATTTATTCACAACTCACTGGTTATTATCTATCTCCCCTCACTTCCATCACGGCGGCCACTCGCGACGACCCGCCACCACAGCCGCCGGAAATGTTTCAGGGCGTGCTATTGGGGCCCAAACACCAAAAAACCCTCCCCACCTCCCGGATGTATCCGATTCCCTTACAATCACTTTCCTCACTGCACTATAATCCATCCCCCCATCACGAAGTGTGATGTCCCGCGGTAAGCCTACCACCAACCTCATCATCTACCACCCTCACCATCGTCACCACCACTGCCCCACCTTCATAGGGTGCGTGTGGTTTGTATATACGCACCACGGGTGCGTTCGGTGTATGGTTTATTGGGCACGAGATAGGGTGCGTTGGGTTTGTAGTTTAACAACAAAAGGGTGTTGTTTCGGTGACTTAGCAACAAGGGTGCGCGTGGTTTATTGACATCTGCGAGGGCGTCGCGTTCGTTTTTATTCGTAGAGAAGCATATAAATGGTTGTTTGGGATTGGTTCGTTGGGCTGTGGTGTATCGCCACAACAGGGATGCGTTTGTTTTGTGTTTTAACGAGATAGTGTGCGTCGGGTTTGGTTTGCAGCCGGGGTCGAGTTGGTTTAACAGCCGGGGGGGTTGGGTTTTGTACTACCATAAAGGGGTGTTTGGTTGTGGGTTTATAACACCCGATGAGGGTGCATTGGTTTGCGGGGAACGCGTTCTAGACGAGGTCGCGACATGGGTTGGGGTTGTGTCTTGGTATGTAAACATAAGCAACACATGGGGGAGTTGGGGGGGTTCGGGTCAGCCACCATTGCGAGCGGTGCTTGTTTGGGCGTAAAAATAGCAGGGTTGGTTTACGGACAACCCACTCCAAACAATCGGGCGCGTTTGGTTTTGTATCGCCTACAAGGGTGCGTTTTGGTATAAAAACCCAACAAGGGTGTTCGTTTATGGGTTTAGTTTTAGGGGTGTTTGATTGACAGTTGGGTCAGGGATGGCTACTGGGGACAGCCGGGATGACAGCCCCAGCCATGGGCGTGGGTTGGGTATGTCGTGTTTAGTTCTCAACAAAAATGGGTGAGTCGGTGTTCGGGGTTTATTCCCCGTAAAGGGTGCGTTTGATTGTCACAGCCGCGGGTGCGTTTGGCTGTGACAGCCCGCAAAAGGGGCGTTTGGTTGAGGGTTTAACAGCCGAAAGGGCTGTTTGGGTCAAAGGGCGTGTTTGGGTTGGTTTGGGTTTTGGGGCCAGCAGCAAGCTAGGCTGCGTTTGGTGTAGTAGAAAACGAACCAGGGTGTGTTTGGTTTTATTATACACGAGACTAGGGTGCGTTTGACTTAACAGCCACGCACAAGGGTGCGTTTGGCTGTCACAATCAGCCGGGGTGCGGTCGCGTTTTAGATGTGTGTTGTCATCTCAAAATTAAGTGCGTTTAAATTATCGCGACAATATATAACAATTGTTTCAATTAATCGATATCTATGTTATGTGATGAAAAATATTATAATTTACGCTGGTCTAATAAAATCAATTATAAATATTTAAAACGAGAATGATATTAATGTATAAGTGATATTAAGACTATGCTTTAGACGGAATTTGGACTGAAAATAGGTCTTTGACACCTTTTATACAGAATAATAAATATCAAAATCGAAACATAAGATTCGGGAATCGAAGTTGTTGATAAATTATATTTTGATATTTACAAAATCTAACATAAAAATAAATTATAATTTTATGATGTTTTGGATTTAAAACCGGGACTTTTAAGTTCAAATAACGAAAGAAAACTGGATCGAAATCGGAAGATACACTTTAATAAATATACAGTTAATTTTTAATATATTAAAATATGACATATCTATTAATTAACGAATGTCGAGCACTTTCGTGAGCCCGTTTTCAGCTTCCGGCGAAACACGAAAGTTGTTCTGTAAATGACGTTTTACTTTTTCCGCTGAGATTGTTGTTTTTAAAATACAGAATGCGGAGTCGGAACTAACGTCGGTTTAATATTTTATTTCAATAATAGTTTTAAGATCATTATCGGTTCTATAAAACGGAAGGTCTAAAAATAATAGTAACTTTCTGTAAATATTGAGATAATGTTTAATGGACGGGAAAATGAGTATATATACATAAAATATACTAAGGGTTAAGGTTTAAAGACGCGCAAGTGGATTTCTCATCACATGTATATATGACTGCATACATATAAAAATATGTATGATTTTGTGGTAACGATGTAAGCATCGTTGATCGTATTTATTACGTGTATATCTGAACGACATAATTTCTAGGTTGTGGTCGAGATCGTTGCGAGATTAGTTGTGATTTAATTGGATTAATTGATCGTGGTCTTTAATCAATGTGTGTTCATAGCCCACATTTTTACTGGTTTACTGATTTATTATTATTCTTGGGGTGAGAAAACTTGATTTGTTTTATAATTTGGACGCAAGTGTTGAATGATATATTGATTATGTGTTGCTAAGTAGCATAACCCTCCTGCGCCCATTATTCATGAACTGTTAATTGCCATAGATGTAGTTGTGAATTTCACACATTATGTGAGCGCGTTTGTATTAATAGATCTATTGGGATTAACATCCACGTCCGGGTGATTAGCTATCTAGGAACGAACGTTGACCATGGTCGGACTTTGGATGTTTGCGAGGATTACAAATCTGTACGGGCAAATAAATAGCTAAATAGCAAATATAGGTTGAGTTCGGCTGTCATGAGCTTAGAGACACAGAGTTATCTGGTTTTGTGTTTGTTGGCGCATTATGTTGTAACATCACGGGAAAATTTGCGGTCAGGCATAATTAAAATTATTACAACCTATGAATTTCACCAACCTTTAATGTTGACACTTGTAAGCATGTTTTTCTCAGGTGAATTAGATGCTTGGACTATTTGATGTGCATTGGAGTCTTTACATTCAAGCTTTTCATTGTGATGCAAATTATGGGACAAAAGTATATTAAATTCAGATTTTTTGATTAAATCAACAATGTTATTATTCAAAACGACACACACTTGAGTCGTTCTCTTGTATCTATTGCTGTGTATTACGAAGTAGCACCCCATGTGGTATTCCGCTGCGTTGTATGTGATTTTTGGAGGTGTTACAGTTTGGTATCCAAGTAACGGCAACTGGTTATAGAGAAAATAGGTTGCATATTTTTACCCTAGGACTATAACCGTTTTCAAAATAATTGCTAGTCACAACAAACATTTTCAAAGTGCATACAGCTACTTTGCTTATATTTGCTTACATTACGTACTGCATGTGAGTGTTTACGTGACTTACATATATATATATTAATTTACTGCTTGCATTTTCCCTTTCAGCGTTTATCGTACGCTTATGTATAAGAGTTATTTATATAAATACCGGAGCGTTTCTTAAGACATTGTGAGTTGCACAATGGTCTCATTTTGTTCTCAGACATTGTAAGTTAAACAATGGTCTCTAAGAATATTATTTTTCTTTCATAATTTATTATAACATCGTATACGCGGAAATCCGTTTTAATTTTTGTTACTGGAATTAAGTATGAATTTCAGTTTTACAAGTGTCTTGTATGGCGGTGGGACTTGTAATTATGTGATTGATATGATAATTGCTATGTTAACAAAGCCGTCACAGTTCTGTTTGCACGGGATTGTGTACGAATCTAAGTATTGCAAGTCTTGTATAGGCGGGACTTGTAATAGGAGGATTGATATGGTAATCACTATACTGATTTGTCTATAGGGGATCTTTTCCTTATTTACTCTTAACGAGTACTCTTTAATTTATTTTGAACTTTATGTTTGATCTCGCCGGTAAGTTTTTTACTCCCAGCTTCCAAAGACGAGTTTTAAATCACTCGTCCCATACTTAGTAGAACACATGCATCGTCATGTCAACTACCTTGAAGGTTATGAGAGTACGCGTATTGCACCGGGAATTATTAAGTAGGATGATTTATAATCTATTTATTTAAAAGGATTGGGACGCCTCTTCATTTAAATAAATAAATTATAAATCACCGAACCATAAGTTTATCATTTCTTACTTACATAAATTTGGACGCTTCTTTATGTAAATAAGAAATTATAAATGAGTGGGCTTAATGGTATCCGATATGACACGGGTATGAACCTGAAATCGATAATCATCAGAATCCGTTAAAAGGGTCTAGAGACACAATCGTGTCTTGCCACTTAGCAGAATCTTAAGGCCTCACTTGGAGCTACCTTATCACATTCTTAAGTTATTACTTTTGCGATTGCAAATCGTTGCGATTGTAAACTGTCTGTGGAGCTAACAGACTGAGTGCAATATCCCGTCACCATTTGTTATAAGTATTGACGTTATGGTCGCTACTGTTGGGTCCTGGAGCGGTCCCGACTGATACAACTTTATCCAATAAGTAATGCAACTCCCCTTAAACGAGATAAACACCTATCGACGAAACAGATAGTTGGACTATCCATTTCGGGCCACTAGTAAGAAGACTTAGGTCGCGATACATCCTAGTACTGCCAAGAACTAGCAGTTGAGCATGCTTGAGTGAGAGTAGCATCGGTTTGGGTGAATGTATAGAGAGAAATGGGAGAGTTTATTTTTGTGTTTTACACCTTAGGAATGTGTTTTGTATGTTTTTCTTACTAGTTAAGCCTTTATATAGGGTTTAACTAAGGTTAAGAAACTCTAGTTAAGTTAACTAGGGTTAAGTTAAAGGAAAATATCTAAAAGATATTTTAGATAAATATCTAATAAATATCTTAAAAATATCTAATAAATATCTTATAAATATCTTGTTTTATAAAAACGCGATCTCATGACCAAGGTTGAGGAACAAAGATGACACGCTATAAAATGATATTTTATGGAATCATAAGAATAAATAAGCAAGACATGTCGTAAATTTTTTACAATGATCAAACATTAACGACCTTTACGCTGCGATCAACCGTGAATCGCGTAAGATGCGGGCAAAGCATGCAATATTGTGGTTTTGAGTAAGTGGGATATGTTCGAGTAAGAGCTGATACCAGTGGTGTTATATCAATCAATAAATTGTGTTATGGATTATATATCATGTTCAACTTAGCCAAACTTTGGTAGTTGAGAAGTGTCGAAACATCTAATCTTGATGAGAAAGCTATCATCGTCTTGCTTAGAATACGGTTATCAGATTTTAATCCTTTTCCTCGGGTCACACAATCGGATAACACGAATTTATCTCGGGCGAGATTTCTTTAAGGGGTAGGTACCTGTAACATCGGAGAATTTTCGATATTTGAATGACGATCTGTCAATCTTTGACATTTTGGATGGCTTGACTTATAAGGACACGATCATCTAAAATACGTTTTCACGACTCGGACTCTAAAGCTATCTTGATGTGGAATGACCATTACCGAACAAAAACTTTTTAGTTTTCGCACTGAGACATGGGAAACGACCCGAAAAGGGCTAAAACAGCACCGCAAACATTTATCTCGAACAATATAAAACGCGGCTACACAAAAAACAATTAACTTTGTTATTAATTATCAAGTATTTATTTAATAAAAATATTAAATAAATTATTCATCATTTTTTAATTAAAAGAGTTTTTGAAAACGCGGACATATCGAGTTGAAATCCATTTTATTTCGGAGGAGGCGAAAACCGGTTTCAATAATAGAATAACAGTATATTTTATTTTAATGTGATAAAAATATTCTTATTGAAAATATTATCAATAAATACTCATTTGTATCAGAAAAATGATTATAAAAACAAATGGCGCAAGACGATAGTTTCGAGATTTGAATCGTTCGTTAAGTCGCTCAAACGAGTCCCGAACCACTTTTATCAAAAAGTATATGAAAAAGTTACACATTTGGCCCCTCAAGTATCTAACTCTTGTCATTTATCATTAAAGTTTTAATATAATTACTTTTTTTTATAACAAAAAAATTCATTTCCATCTACATTATACACACACACCCTTTTTATTCTCTCTCTCCCTCACAACATCCGGCCGGCCACCGGCGACCGCCACCACAGCCGCCGGAAAAGTTTTCCGGCGAGCTATTCCGGCCAACACCAAAAACCCTCCCCACCTCCCGATGTATCCGATCCCTACCATCACTCTCCCTCACTCGCACCATCTTCCCTCCCCCACTCTCGAAGCTGCTGTCCCGCGACAGCCTACCACAACCATCATCATCATCATACCACCCTCACCATCGTCACCACCACTGCCCCACCTTCATAGGGTGCGTGTGGTTTGTATATACGCACCACGGGTGCGTTCGGTGTATGGTTGGCACGAGATAGGGTGCGTTGGGTTTGTAGTTTAACAACAAAAGGGTGTTGTTTCGGTGACTTAGCAACAAGGGTGCGCGTGGTTTATTGACATCAGACGAGGGTGCGTTCGTTTTTGGTTCGTAGAAGCAAACATGGGTCCGTTTGGGGTGTTCGTTGGGCTGTGGTGTATCGCCACAACAGGGATGCGTTTGTTTTGTGTTTTAACGAGATAGTGTGCGTCGGGTTTGGTTTGCAGCCGGGGTCGGGTTGGTTTAACAGCCGGGGGGGTTGGGTTTTGTACTACCATAAAGGGGTGTTTGGTTGTGGGTTTATAACACCCGATGAGGGTGCATTGGTTTGCGGGGCAGCCGGGTCTAGCCGGGTCGGACATGGGTTTGGGTTGTGTCTGGTTTGTAAAATAAGCACCATGGGGGCGTTTGGCTGTTCGGGTCAGCCACCATGCGAGGGTGCTTGTTTGGCTGTAAAATAGCCGGGTTGGTTTCCGGACAACCACCCAACAAGGGCGCGTTTGGTTTTGTATCAGCCACAAGGGTGCGTTTTGGTATAAAAACCCAACAAGGGTGTTCGTTTATGGGTTTAGTTTTAGGGGTGTTTGATTGACCAGTGGTCGGTCGGGTATGGCTACGGGGACAGCCGGGTTGACAGCCCCCGCCATGGGCGTGGGTTGGGTTGTCGGGTTTATAGTTCTACAACAAAAAGGGTGCGTCGGGTTCGGGGTTTATATCCCCGTAAAGGGTGCGTTTGATTGTCACAGCCGCGGGTGCGTTTGGCTGTGACAGCCCGCAAAAGGGGCGTTTGGTTGAGGGTTTAACAGCCGAAAGGGGCTGTTTGGGTCGAAGGGCGTGTTTGGGTTGGTTTGGGTTTCGGGCCAGCAGCAAGCTTGGCTGCGTTTGGTGTAGTAGAAAACGAACCAGGGTGTGTTTGGTTTTATTATACACGAGACTAGGGTCCTTGCGTTTTGGCTTAACAGCACGCACAAGGGTGCGTTTGGCTGTCCATCAGGCGGGTGTGGCGGTTGATGCGTCGGTTTGGAGTGTGTTGTCACCGAAATAAAGTGAGTTTAATTAACGCGAAAATATATAAATTGTTTCAATTAATCGATATATATGTAATGTGATGAAAATATTAATAAATTTCGCCGGTCTAAGTAAATTCAATTTAAATATTACAAACGGGACTGATATTAATGTATAAGTGATATTAGATATGCTTTAGACGAGAATTGGACTGAAAATGGACTTTGGCACCTTTTATACCGAATAATAAATATCAAAAATCGAAACATAAGATTCGGGAATCGAGATGTTGATAAATTATATTTTGATTTACAAAATATAACAAATTATATTTTTACCTGATGTTTTGATATAAAACGTGGTCTTTTAAAGTTCAAATAACGAAGAAATGGATCGAAATCGGAATATACACTTTTAATAGAAATAAGTTATTTTAATATATTAAAATCTGACATATCCTTTTTTTTTATTATTTTTTATATTAATTAAACGATTCGAGCACTTTCGAGCCCGTTTCAGCCTTCCGGCGAAACACGAAAGTTGTTCGTAATGACGTTTTACTTTACCGCGAGGATTGTCTGTTTTAAAATTCAGACATAGCGAGTCGAAACTAAAGGTCGATTAATATATTATTTCAGTTAATAGTTTAGATCTTATTCAGGTTCTAAAACGGAAGGGTCTAAAAATAGTACTTTTTCTGTAAATATTGTGATCGTTATAAAATGGACGGAAAATAGTATATATACATAAAATATACTAAGGGTTAAGGTTTAAAGACGCGCAAGTGGATTTCTCGTCACATGTATATATGACTGCATACATATAAAAATATGTATGATTTCGTGGTAACGATGTACGCATCGTTGATCGTATTTATTACGTGTATAATCGAACGACATAATTATAGGTCGTGGTCGAGATCGTTGCAGATTCAGTTGTGATTTAATTGGATTAATTGATCGTGGTCTTTAATCAATGTGAGTTCATAGCCCCACTTTTTACAGTTTTACTGGATTATTATCTATTTGGGTGTAGACATGTTTGTTTTAATAAATTGGACGCAATGTTTGAAAGTATATTGATTATGTGTTGCTTAAGTAGCAATAACCCTCCGAGCACTCTTTCATGAATGTTAATTGCATAGATGTAGTTGCTGAGTTACATTATGTGAGCGCGATTGATTAATTAATAGATCTATTGGGGATTAACCTCCCGTTCGGGTGATATTAGCTATCTCTAGGAACGAAAACGTTGACCATGTCGGACTTGGATGTTGCGGTGTTACAAAATCTGTACGGGCAAATAACATGCTAAATTAGCAAATATTGGTTGAGCTTCGGTGTCATGAGCTTCTGAAGCAACAGTAATCTGGTTTTGTGATTGTTGGCATATGTTGTAACATCACGGGAAAATCTTGCGGTCCTGCATAATTTAAATACTTAAACCTATGAACTCACCAACTTTAATGTTGACACTTTTAAGCATGTTTTTCTCAGGTGAATTAGATGCTTGGTCTATTTGATGTGCATTGGAGTTCTTTACATTTCAAGGCTTTCATTGGTGATGCAAAATTATGGGGACAAAAGTTATTAAATTTCAGTTTTTTGATTTATATCTAACAAATGTTATTTATTCAAAGACACCTAGAAGTCGTTCTCTTTGTATCTAATGATGTGTTATTACGAAGTAAGTAAACACCCATTTGGTATTCCGCTGCGTTGTATGTGATTTTTGGGGGTGTTACCAGTAGGACCATCACGACTGGGTCAGAACATAGCGCATTATAGAATAACACTAGAAGATCGGGCGAAGAGAGGCGTCAGAAACCTTGTGACGACGTTGCAACTTCTTTTTCTATTATACCATAGTTTTTAGGGTTTTAGGTGGTGTAACTTTTAAGGATCCGAACCTTGTTTTAGAAGACGAATTTGGTGCTACGGTAGGCAATTTTTAGGGCGTGTCAAAAACGTCTTGTATTGCCATTATTATCTAATGTTATTAATCAAAGTAAGTATCCTTAATCTTTTCTCATTCAATTTGTTATGTGTTGTTTGATAGATTTATGTTCTTTACTTTTTGATTATTTCGTCCGGTTATATCCATAGTATTTACTTAGGATTTGCATGGAAAACTTATGTTAGATCGTTCTAGTATGTTTCTTCTTGTGATGGATAGTGCGCATTAGGTTTAGGAAAACTAGACATAAAATTTTATATTGGCAGAAGACGTCTTGGGAACGCGAGTGTGGAGAAAAGGTTACCATCGGTATTCTGTCTTCATTCTACCTTACCCTTTAATACGGTTGATCCCTCTTAAGTGTATTTAAGCATGTTATGTACTATAGGGGCCCGTGTAATGGTCTCATACTACCTTTACTTGTGCGTTGAATTAACAGAAGAGTTACTAGACGGCGGGGTCTTTGTAATTCGTGCATGACTTAGGAAATACATACACAGATCATTACAATGGTGACAAAGCAACATTATATGGAGAATCATAATATGAATGTAACGCTTGATTAAGTAAATACGTTCGTTGACCATTAGTGTTATCAACTAAAAGTTGCTTTATTTTATTTTATTTGTTGTAGTTTAATTAGTTAAAAAAACCTACCAACCTCTCATTACTATTTTTTTATCTGCTTTTATAAAAATACAAAAAGAATCTTCTCTCAAACCCTTAGACTCTATTAGATTATGTTTCGAGCCTTTCCAAATATTCCTAGAGTACGTTAACTACCCCCAAGTCTTAGCCTTATTCCTACGCACATCGACAATTCATCAACAATTAATCTGTTGGGTATATTTACCCAGGTTTTTTCACGGTACATTAATCACCACTTTTTCGTGGTTAATTTTCACACGATTGTTCGATTTATCCCAGTTTTTTGCCACATATTTCCCTCGGTTTTTTACACTCTGGTTTCACACACATTAATTTTCACCACTAAGAAAATTTCCAGTATGCCTGAGCAATATTTCATTGTATGTAACAGGTTATGAAGAGACAATGAACTCACCACCCCCCCCTTAGAACCAATATCTTAAATTCAACCCAACATGTGAACTATATGATCCAGATTTTTTGAGTTTTACATCATTAATGAGATTTTTTATCTAGAATTATACTTACTATGTTACGGACATAGGTCTATTTAACTCTAATAAAATGCACATTTCGGCCGTTAAATCCAACAATTTAGGACGTATGGATATGCGTATAATTCATTAGCGTCTTGCAATTCAAAACACAATCAATTTGAGTAGACGTCATGCTTAACTGTATATTCACACACACAAAATACATCAGTTTAAAACGAGTAATCATTTAATCAAGTGACTAAAGTAATTTTGAGGTTTGTATGCCAATTTTGGATAAACTTACAGCCAACCTTGTAATGTAGTCCAATCCTTAGAACATGAGCCTAGTGAGACATGGTGTGATACATATAATAAGCTGATACAAGTACAAGATCTGTAACATTATAAAGGTAAATCTCACGTGAGAAACAAGAAACATTTGTGATAGTAGAAAGAGAAATGCCATTACTGACATGAATATAACCCATCTTTAACAGACTTAAATCATCAACAAACATATAGCAACGTATAAATCTAGCATTCTCATAAACATTAATAACGCAAAAAGGGTAGTATAGTATCTAGATTGAAAAAGAAGCTATATTTATTTTAATAAACTGTGCTATTCACAAATCCTTGTTTTAATATGTTTACATCATTTTTCCACACAATCTTAGTGATTAAGGTAAGAAATGGATCATTCGAGAAGTAAGTGTAGTACCTTCACATCTCTATGGATGTTCCCATGGTTATGAAGATAAACCAAGGCTTTAAGGACCTGTTGCAACAATGTAGCTATAACAGGCTCTTCAAAACCTTCTTGAAAAGAAGATTTTTATTATGTGAAGACATGAACCCGCTTCCATATACATGGTAACAACCCAAATGTTTTGGCCATTTTGAGGTTTCTTTTACTTTTTTTATATGGTTACACGTTTACGCATATACACGTCCGTATTCTTACATACAAAACATCTATCGATACCATGGGCGGAGCTACGGAGGGGGCACAGTGGGCAAGTGCCCCCCAAAACTTTTTGACGTAGCGTATATTTTTAAAGATTCTAGTGTTTTTTTATCATTTTGCCCCCCTTAGAAGTAAATGAAATGAAGTCAGTAGAGCTAAATAACAAGATATAATCGGAAAAGATGGAAAATATAAATTTCGCC
>BQNB010005651.1:30726-101183 GCA_026074375.1 Tanacetum coccineum
GTTCTTGTAAGTCAAGCCAGACCTAAAAGTCAAAGGGGTAAAATCGTTATCTTAAAAATCCGAAAATTCTCGAATGTTACAAAGCCAGTGGTCTCTGAGTTTGAGGACTTGTCACTGTTATCACAAGAGACAAAGTCATTAGATACAGAGTTAGTTTCAACACAATTATTGGACTTTGAACCATAGGTGTACTGTGTATCATCAATGTCAGGCTTGTTTGAAGTAGGCATGAATGTTCCTGTTATGGGTCCTGGAACAGCATGCAATCCATCAGCTTTGATAAATCCATCATAGAGAGGTTTCTCTATAGCATCCTTAAGACATGAGTCAAAGATACTAGGTGCAGAGAGATCAAACACCTCATCTGATCCAAAAGTGTCAACATATCCTAAACCAAAATTTGATCTAGTAGACATGGAGCTATTGATCAGTTTGTTTAAGTTTTTGGAAGAATCCATCCATTTGTCAAACCTTGCCTCAGACTTCTCAAGTTTGACCTTGTTATTCATATTATCAATTTTAGCCTGTTCATTCAATTTTTTAGTATATTTTAGCATGTTGGTGGTGTTGCATAGGTCTGCAGTCAAGATTCTAATTTTCTCTTCTAAAGCTAACTGATTATTTTGGTACCAAGACTTCTGTTGTTCTAAGTTTTGAAGTGAACTTTTGTATGCTTGTACTTGGATAAAACACTCTTTATATTGCACTTCTAAATTATCAAAATCCCTTTTAAGTTATGTATAAATATAATTACACCCAAAAGGACAAGATTATACCTGAGGGGATAACCCCATAAGTGCAAATTGAGTTTCAGCATCAGTAGCATCACTAGAAGTAACAGAAATACCATCAGCACCAACACCAGCAGCAACAGAAACACCATCAGCAAGAATACCAGCATCATCCCCATATCCTACAATCATCCCATAGACTTCAGAAGCACCTTTCTCCATATATTCACTTTCGTGGTCTGACCAATTGAGCATTGAATCAACTGACACCAAAGCCTTTGGTTCTTCTGATTTATCCAGTTCTTTGATCTTAAATTGAGAATACCTTGTCTTTGAATCCACCTTCTTCCCTGTACATTCTCTTGCAAAATGTCCCAACTCTGAACATTGATAGCACCTGACCTTCTTTTTATCAAACCTGGCAGCATCTTTGTTATTAAACTTGAATTTTCTACCAGCCTTCTTTTCAAATCTATTGATTCGAACAGAAAGCATTGCCATCTGCCATTTGATGTCAAGTTCTTCCAAATCCAACTTGCCAATTTGGTCAAAGTCTTCATAAGTGATCTGTTGTTGTGGATCACTTTCAGCAACAAAAGAGTGAAGAACATTTTCAAGAACATTGCCTGAAGCATCAGCAGAGGAAGAAGTAGTGGTATAGCTAACAGAAGAAGGTTGACATTTGGAATCAGCAGTTGACCACTTGGAATTAGTGCTAGCAGCACTAATGAAAGCTGAGTGTGTAGGAGCAGCAGGAACTCTTGAATCATAGCTAGAACCACCCTTCACATCAATCTCAAGTGTCCTAAGCTTGTTATACAAATCATCAAAGCTTAAGAAATCAAGACCACCCTTTGTTTTAAGGGTGATTGCCACCTGTGACCAAGAAGGTGGTAGAGCTCTAAGGAACTTCATGTTGCAGTCTTCATTATCTGGTCTTGCTTGCATTTGATTAAGTTGACTCAGCACCTTCTGAAACCTATCATATCCCTTGTGCAAACCCTCGGATTCAGATATCTTAAAGTCTGCAAACTCCTGCTTGAGCATTGACTTCCTCATTTTCTTTGACTCTTCATTCCCTCCAAATCTGGCTTTTACTGCCAACCAGATATCCTTAGCATCATCAAGATGATGAAAGTCAGCCATGTGATCCTCTGGAAGAGACTGAAGTAGAATAGTTCTAGCTTTTGTCTCTCGTTGGACAGCAATTTGTTCTTCCATAGTGACAGGAGGAAGAATCATTATGTTGCCTCTAGGATCTCTGCCGGTCCGTTTTCTGCTGTTTCCATGAAGAACAATGTTCCACAGATTGTGATCACTGTTCATTATCCAATATTCCATCTTCATTGCCCACGTTTCATACTCGTCCTTCTTCAAATAAGGAAATTTGGCATTACTGCTGGAAACAGTGGTTGAATTATATTGCTGGAATTGAGGCTGAGTATTTTGAGAGGGTTGTGCGGAGTGGGAAGTTTGTGACTCAAATACAGGTTCAGTAGTTGCCACAGAAAATACTGGTTCGAATGTTGTTGGGATGGAGAATGAAGATTCGGATGGTGATGGTACAGTAAACGGTGGTGTGGGATACGGTGAAGTCATTGTAAAGGTTTAGGAGCAAGAACAGTAATTATTCTTCAACAGAGACTCTCTCCAGGCTCTGATACCACTTGTAGGTCTCAGCCCTAGATAGATCTTTTAAGCCTGTGAAGGATATAGAGCACTAATGTAATCAAAAGTAACTCTGTGAGAGACTCTAACAAAACAATCTATTGTTCACGCGGAAAATAAACAATAGTGCTAAAGAAGAATTACTAAAAACAATACTTTGATCCTCTATGGATCTTTTCTATTAATCGTAAAACTGTTTCTTGATTGTTCAATCTCTTGTCAAACCTAAACCGTGTGGTTTCATTTATAGATATGAAACCCTAAACTAATTCTCCTAGAATTACGTTTGCATGAGTCTATCTATTACTTCTCATGTCTATCCATACTAGAACTTATCCCAGAGTCACTACGTTACTCTACCAGGACTAATAATATAACCAGCAGGAACTATATACCTGCCAGTAGGAACTTTAATACTAACAGTAGCAATTACTCTACCAGTAGGAACTACATACCTACCAGTAGGAACTAATAAATACAAATATATTCCTAACACTTTCTTTTTGAACCAAGCCTTACACTTAGGACAATCCTTTTGAAAATGCCCCTCTTTCTTGCAAAAATTGCATTTGTTGTTATGTTGTTCCCTTTTTTTACCATTAGCAACCTTTGAGGCTGTAGCATGTTTTTTCTTTCTTAAATTTCTTATATTTTGGTTTGAGCTTCTTGTTAACTCCTTGATTCACCAAGTTAATGGAGTGAACTCTTTGTTTCTTTATTCTTGCTTCCTCTTAAATAAGCTTTCTGGATAGTTTGTCAATATTCCACTTATCTTTTAATGTGTTATAAATGATGTGAAATGGTCCGTATTTCAGAGGAAGTAATTCATAATGAATTACACCAAAAGAAAGAGTCATCCACATTCATACCTAGTGTCTTAAGTCTTTATGGGTTATTGGTCATGTTAAGGACATGTTGTTGCATACTCTTTGAACTATCAAATTTCATGAGGTGAGTTCAGCCATAAATGTCCCTGCTAGTACTAGTACCTTATCAGCATAACAAAACTTCTCTTCCATAATCTTAAGAAAAGCTAGATAATGAGGTGTAATTTTATACACTTTTTTGGGGTCATTTAACCCTTATAATCATGCAAAAATGCTTATAATATATGCTCAATCATTTCTTTTTGCATTTTAGCACTTGGAAGACGTGCATAGGAAATACACGTGACTTGCGCTCTATTTTGGAAGAAACGGGACAAGAGTACAACTTTACATAAAAGAAGGCTTGAAGAATTACTCACAGAAGGTGGAGACGGCATTAGGAATACTTGCGACGCCGTCTAGATTATTAAGCGATCACCTCAGAGAAATTGTGACGGCGTCTAGATTGTAGCCGACTTAAAGAAATCCTAAGAAGATTCGCGATGCGACATCGTCATGATTAATTGCGACGCCATCGCGGATCGTTTTCTTATAAATACAAACTCGATTTTAGGTTTTATAAATAACATATATTATGAGTGTAGTTCGGTAGAGAATGATTTGTAGCTGACTTTGGGAGTATTTTAGGGTTTCCTAACCCTTTTGTACCTTCCCTAATCGCTTGTTTCAATATAGTGAAGTTCTTTTATCCTTTTATCCTTTAATCTTTCAATATGTCTTATTGTTTGATTGGTTATTGTACTTTACTTATTTTTAACATGCTAGGCTAGATCTCATTAGTGTTTGCTTATGACTGCATATGAATTGGTATGTAGATCATAATAATATTGCTTCTTGATTGATGTGTGTGCATGTTTAGACTCTAGAACTTTAGTTACTTAAGTGTATCGATGATCTAGAGTGGCATAATCGTGTAGAAAGGATTCCATCGATAATAGTCTTCATACTACCTTACCCATCTATGGATGATCCCTTTTATGTATTTTAATGCGCGTCTATCTCCTTAGGGGCCTTGTAACAGTCTTCATACTACCTTACTTGTGCGTTTCCCTAGCAAGTTATCACGTAGATGGTATTTTCAAGTAATTCGTCATGCTTCTCAGAAATACTTACACATACATCTCAAGTATGACAAGGCAATAGAGTTAGGAGAAGCACACTAAGGATCATTCTTTTTTATCATACAAATTCTTCACATTAGATTTAGTTTAATTATTAGATAATTAGTTTAAAATGAACCTCCTTCAAACCCGAGATTTAATCTGCTTTCATTAAAATATAAAGATACAAAAAATATTCTACTTTCAATCTTTTAGACCTTAGTTACATCTTGTTCGAACCTTCACACGGTATTCCCCTAGAGAACGATAACAACCCCTGTGTCTTGCCTATACTACACTATAACGGTTAGGTACACTGCCTAGGGAGTTGTAAAACTTAGTGAAGTTTTGTCACCTCCTCAACATTTTTGGCACCGCTACCGGGGAATAGTATATGTTTTGAATTTTATTTAGCTTAGTTCTACTCACTTGAATCCTTTCAAGTGAGATTTTTATTTTCTTGTCATTAGATTTCTTGTAGTCTATCGTTTCTTTGTGTTCTTGTTCGTAATTTTACTCTCAAATCAAATTTTCAAAATGGATAACATAAATTCACCACCACCACCCGAGGTTCCAACCTCAATCTTGTTTGAAAAAGTTCTTAAACTCAACTCGATTATTGAATCATTGAATTTAATTTCCTCGTCGCCTTGCTTTGGAGTTGTTTGTAAGAAAGAAAAAGATAGTGATGTGATGCTCATCGAACTAATTAAGAATAATGATTGCTATAATAATGAAGATGATGATGTCTTGGATGAAGAAGAATTTAGGGGAGATCACTTTAACAAATTCCAAACTAGGAGCGAATTAGCATATCATAAGTGCTTAATGAGTGCCCTAATTTCATCTATGATCTTGAGTAACCCCATCATTGTAAGAGGAAACCCCTTTAACCTTAAGATACCATGCAATATTGGGCACGTACACCTTGGGAGAGATTACATTGACCTAAATTCTCCCGTAAACATAATGACTAGAACCCACAATAATTGGATAATGACAAACTCACTCGAACCTAGGAAAGACTCTAAGAGTCCTAGTGGAATTAGCAACTTCACGGGAATAGTTAGAGGAATGCCGATCTTCGTAGGAAATTTAACATATGCCTCGGATTTCATGATTGTTGAAGATATTAGTTCGGTTATAGATCCTAGGATGTCACCGGTTGTATTAGGAAAGCCTATTGTTGAACTCTCCAACATGACTTATGATTTATCATTAGGAATAGTGAAGTTCACAAATAAAATTGAGGAAACTGCCTATAAGATTCCCCATAACATAGAACAATACGACTCGCTTTCGGATATGGAAAAAGAAAATACGAAGTCGGCCTACTTTAGAAATAAGGAGGATAAGAGAAGAGGAGTTGAGTATGTAATGGGCAAAATACTAGGTTTCTATAAAGGATGCTTAGAACTAGGTTCCGAATACCGAACCGGACTCGAAGAAAGTAGTAGTGGAAGTGATATGAGAAACGAAGGAGGTGTCACGTAAGGAATAGGACTCTGAGTCTAGCTAAAAGACTCTCTAATAAACAAAAAGCGCTTATTGGAAGGCAACCCAATCTTTTAATCTCTTGCATTTTAGGTGTGTTATGTGTGTTTTAGTTCTTTATTGTTTATTTTAATTGTTTGAAAATAATTTTGTAATCATGCTTTGTTTTGATTTTAACCTCGTCTTAATCTCAATCAAAGGTATTTTGCATAATAAGTGTATGGGAAATATCCGGTTTATAAGAACCTTTTCAAACATGTTAAATAAATAATTTAGGTTAATTTGCGTCTTGTGTTTGTTTGAGTCATATGATTGTGTTAATAAATTCTGTGGTTTTTGCAGGAAATACTAATGGGACTTGCGTGCAGAAAATTTTCAAGAAAAGAAAATAAAATCTTTACAGAATGTGAAGACGGCGCCAGGATTTTTCCTGACAGCGTCGCCACCCTGCTACAGAAAAATCCGTATTTTTTTAATTTTAGAAATTTTTGTATAATTTTTGGAATTTGTAATTCGCTTAAAACCTGCAGGAAACTACAGTTACATTAACACATTCATACTAACCTTTATTTGTTTTCGTAGAATCAAAAAACCCTAAATCATATAGTTGTATTTATCATTCCGCCGTTTTACGCTAGGTATAGTTGTATCTTGTCTTTGATTTGCGGGTTATATTTGATGGGGAGAAGCCCAGGAGTTCTTAGGAGTTTCATGTGGACAATTCTTGGATGAAGATTTAGCCGGGATCATTTGTTTCTTCTTCATCATTGAGCAAAACTAGGGGAGTACTAGTTTCTTTCACTCTTTTTCTTTTTCCTTTATTCGTTTACGGGTACTTTGTGGAACATTAGAGACAATGTTCATAATAAGTATAGGGGAAATAAAAGCCTTAGAAACTATTATTTCATTTGTCTTTGCTTTGTCCTAAAATGATGAGTAATATATCGAAACATAGCATAGAAGGTAATTTTGACCCAAATTTAAATTTTTTATGGCACATACCGGTGAAACTAAGTACTGGTAGCGTCTCATTAGATAGGAAATTATATGATTAGCACAAAAACCCTACCCCTCAAAAAAATTTCACCCCCAAATTATGAGGTTCGCCCCTAGATCTTTAGGAATTCAGATATCCATCTTTGATACCCAAGATAAATTCACCCCTTTAGCTTTCTCGAGTTAAAGAAAGAGCAATTGCATGTGTCGCGTTTATGGATGTGTTCGTGCATGTGTGATTTTGTTGCCTTTTCTGGAGCATTGGTATCGGTTTTAAATTATATAAGAGTGTACCGGTAGTGTATTAAATTCTAGAACTTGCTTTAGTGATGCATCCCAAGACCGCATAGTGAGTATTAGGATTTGCTAAATGATAAGAGGCACTAGGATTAACCATGTTTTAAACCTGTAATTGTTATTATGGTCACCTCGATCATATAATTATCCCAAACCCTTGCCATGCACTCATTTTTAGTGCAGGATTCCCCTAGTAAAACCCTCCGAGCCTTTCCTTTTCATGGTTCTTGTAATTTTCCGGTGGACTCTGGATTGTTAATGAAGAGCATTGTAAACCCTTAAACCAATTGTTACACCCAAAATCGCCTTAGCCTACCTTGTATGTACTCGTTTTTAGTACATTATTGTTTAACCCAAGTTAATTATTTGAGTACACGGTTGCTAAAGTCTTTATCCTTGTAAATACAGTTTTGGAACGATTGGGATTCATGGTTGTATTTATTTTGCGGAAGAATGGGGAAGAAAATTAAGTCAATACCCCCCATATGTTTGTTGGATAATCTGCATGTTATTTTGATCACCTCAATTCGGGTCATTAGATTAGTTCATGTATCGAGTATGTAAAAGCTCAAGTGTAGGGGTGTATCTATAAACCCTAAGTGATGTTATAAAAAAAAGACAAAGAAAGAGTTTGATGTAAAGTTGTGTATACTTTTTATATCTTTGTCCAAGTGGTCGAGTCTTTAGCTTAGCAACTAAATCAACGTGTATTCTTATAAATGATTAACTTACCACTTCACCCTAAATTCACCCAAAAGGTCACTCCCCAAATATTTCCCATCTGTTTCCGTTTCCATGTTTATCATATTACACCTACACCCCACAACCTTTTAAAGACCTCTTTGATAGTAACTTTTAGTACTTACGCCTAGCGGTGGAGGTTTGATCCTTTATCAAGCCTATTGTAATTTGTATGCTACGACAGATAATGAGTGTTAAATTTTTTGTTTCCCATATTGTTGTAATTCATTATACACCCGAAAAAAAGATAGAATCAAAACACTTATTGTGAGGTGCTAGTGTATAATTTCCGTGTTTCTATTTACGAGGTCTAATTGGTTGTGCCATGAATAGCTTTAAAGAGTAAGTTAAATGCCCCCGATATTGCTATTGTCTAGGTAGAAAAGTTTATTTTCTTGGGGACAAGCAAATCCCAAGTGTACGGGTATTCGATGAGGTGTAATTTTATACACTTATTCGGGGTCATTTAACCCTTATAATCATGCAAAAATGCTTAAAATATGTGCATAATAATATCTTATTTGCATTTATTAGGCACTTAGAAGAACATTTGAAAGGAAATACAACGGACTTAAGGGCTCTATTATGGAAGAAACGAGACAAGAGTACAACTTTACACAAAAGAAGAGCATGAAGAAAAAGCTCACAGAAGGAGAGGACACTTATGAATACTGCGGCCGCCGTGTTTTGGATTATTAAGCTACCACGTCAGAGAAATTGTGACGGCGTCTAGATTGTAGCCGACTTAAAGAAATCCTAAGAAGATTCGCGATGCGACAACGTCATGATTAATTGCGACGCCGTCGCGGATCGTTTTAATTTTTTCTTATAGAAACAAAACTCTATATAGTGTTTTAAACAAAAGCATATATTAATGAGTGGATTTTCGGAATTAGAGACATTATTAAGCTTACTTTTGGATTATTATAGGATTCCAACCCTTGTACCTCCTATCGCTGTTTCCAATATAGTGAAGTTCTTTTATCCTATTAAATCATTCAATATGTCTTATTGTTTTTGATTGGTTATTGGCAATACTTATTTTCTAACATGCTAGGCTAGATCTACATTAGTTTTTGCTATGATTGGCACATGAATAAGGTAAGTAGATCCAATATAATATTGCTTCATGATTGAAGTATGTACAATGTTTAGACTCTAGAACCCACAAGTTACTTTAAGTGTATCATGATCTAGATGCCATGATTGTGTAGAAAGGATTACATCGGTAATAGTCTTCATACTACCATACCCATCTATGGATGATCCCTTTTAAGTAATAAACTGCAGTCTATCTCCCTAGGGGCCTGTAACAGTCTTCAAACTACCTTACTTGTAGCGTTTCCCTAGCACGGTACACGTAGACTTGGGGGGCGTAGTTCATGTAATTCGTCATGCTTCTCTATATACTTACACATACATCTCAATTTTGACAAGGCAAGTAAAGTTAGTGAGAATGCAGACAATGACATGTATTAATAAATTTGTTAAACGTAGAAAATGGGTTATTCATTTTTACTTTTTTTGTCAAACTAAGCCTAATAATGTTTATCCCAAATTTCTACAATTACACACATATAGATGAGATACACACATACAAGTGAACATACACATAGTATGACCATTGTCAGATATGTATTGATATATTAAGTAAACACACTACAAGACACTAATAAGATTTTGATAAAATGTCTGTCAAACATGAGGTTTCTTGGAGCTGTTTGATATCTGGATAATTGATATCAACCGGATCCTTCGAAGATTGGGAGAATTGGCTTAATAACATCAGGCTTCTTTCCCAGACTAAGAAACTGCTCGAAGGGATTTGTTTTGTTTTCTGGTGGCATCTATGGACTTATCGGAACAAACTGCTTTTTGGTGTTGACCGTCCTCTAATAGCGGACATTTTTGATAGTGTGGTATCTAGTTCTTTTAGTTGGTGTCGGTCTAGATGTACAAGATCTATTAGATGGGACGACTGGTATAAAACCCCTTATCTTATTTCCTTGTAATTTCCTAGCTCCTTGCTAGTTTTTATTTATAAATTGCCGTTCTAAAAAAAATTGATATCAACCGGATCGATAATAAAATTGATAGAAAAAAATAAACAAGATAGATGGTTTATGTTAATGGGATAAACCGACCCCCCGATGGTTTATATTAATGAGATAAACCGACCCCCCAATTGATTAACAAATCAATACTTCATATTCATTCCACATAATCAGAATTACAATCCTAATCCCCTATTTATAATAAAAGATGCCCTAGACTTAACTTGTTGACTAAGATAATGCAATAAAAGGAAACTAAATAAACTAATTAATTATAATGATAAAATATAATAATGCAAGATCGTATCAATACTTCATCCCCCAAAAACACCTTGTCCCCAAGGTGTTGCTCCATAATCTCGCCTCACGCGATTCCGGGATCCCATGTTTTGACTTGTAGTTCTCCCTCTTGTGGGTCACAATCAAACATCAAAAAGTGTTGGCATGGTTGTTCATAATTTGATAATATATTTTCACGATTAAGCCCGCCATCTATAGCTTTAGTTTGCCTAACCTCAATCACAACGCGAGACTTTGATTTCGTCCACACAAAAGGCCCTTTCCTTTTCTTTCTCTTTCTATTGGCATCACAATGTCAGAGACCCAAATGAGACCCCTTACTCTTATTCAAGGCACAACCAAACCCTTCTTTACCAACTCCTTTTTCCGTAATCTTTTTGTTTTGATCAGATGTCAAGTCATCATAACATGGAGAATTTTGAATTGGTTTTGCGGGTACCGTGGTTGTTAGGTTGTCACTGGTTGAGTTGAGGCGTTTTAACAGGAGATATGGGATTTCGAATGAAAGACTGAATTAGATTTATCACCTCTTCAATCTTTTGAATCCATTCATCACGCCTCTTATCCTCTTCAATATTTTGAATCCATTCTTCACGCCTCTTATCCTCTTCGTAAGCTTTAATAGCCATTTGTTCCTGTCTCTCAGCAAGTTTTTCTTTGATATCCCACATGTCCATCTCCATACTTTGCTGCACAATTGCCATCCTTAATCCAGATCTCACCGTCTCTTCATGGACCTTTTTATAAGCCTCCATACTTGCTCGATGCTCTTCCATTATAGCCTGCCGTATGTGTGCCATTGATACCCGAGATCAAAAGAAGATTTAACCTTTTTTTTATGAACAAGATGGTTTTCTGGTGGTGAGAAGTGATTCGGATGAACAGTAATTTCTGTCTATGAATAGTGATTCGGATGAAAAGTGTTCTGGTAAACAGTAATTTTTTTTTTTGGAACCCTAGAATCGAAACAGCTCTGATACCAATTGATACGAACGGCACGAATAATAGATAAATACAGAAACACTAACAATAAATAAAGATAGTATATCCATAACTATTCTTAAACTCAAAACCAACCCTAACCCACACCCCCCAACACACCCTACACCTCCACCCCCCCCCCCCAACCCCACTCCCACATACACACCCAAGCCCCATCTCAACCAATACTCACCTAACCACTACCCCCTACCCTTTCCACATAACACCACAACAACATAATTTACAAACTAAACTCTATCGCTAACCCCCATACACTCCTCCTACTGCCCCACCCCCCCCCCCGACTATAACTCTATGCATACCACTAACCCAGTCCCCTCCATAATCAATGATAAAAATTTGTCCAAACCCACACACCAATATCTCCTACCTCCCCCTACTAGGACCCCCCTGCAAAATGAAAGTATGTGTGGTACAAGGATAATAGACTTAGTCAAATATTGATGCATTTTGGATTAGTATATCATTTGTCAAAGTATATTTTATTGTGCGTCTTTAAGTTATTAGTTACAGAAGGAATACCTTTTCATTTGGAAAAAAATTTCATTATATCTTCAACTAATAAAATATTCATAAGATCATCTTCAAGGGACAAACATAAATTATATGACTACAAATTTGAAATTAACTCCCCCCCTGGCTACTTTGGCGATTTTACAAAATTAATCTCATTAAAGCTCATGTAAATAAATAAATAGCTTTAAAAACATAATTATATGGACTACAATTTGAAATTAACTTGGCCACTTTTGTGACTAAACAAATAATTCTCTTAATGTCTTCTATTATAATATTGCTTTAAGAAACATAAATTATATATAACTACAAATTTAAAATTAACTTGGTCACTTTGGTAACTAACAAATTAATCTCATTTAATGTCATATAATTAATAAATAACTTTAAAGGTAATAAATGGAGATATTAAAACATATGGATGTTACATACAATAGATATTTCAAACTTTGTAACATCTAATTTGTGTAATTTGTCATTTAAAATAATTATTAAACATTATCGTTACAAACAATACATATTTCAAGTTATGTAACGTCAAATTCTTAAAAGTAATAAATGACTAACTTTAAAACCATCAATTAAGATTTAAAACACACGGATGTTATAAATAATACATATTTCAAATTTTATAACATCTAACTTCTTTAATAGGTCAATCAATTTAATAATTAGACATAATGATTGACAATCAAAGTCACAAAAGTTAACACTAAATGTCGAATCAACAAATTATAACAACAACAAATGTCACAAAACCATGTAATAATCATGTTACAATAAAACATTTATAAGTTTATGGAGAGTAACTATTTATGATTGTCATAGTTTTGACAACAAATAATAACTAGTCTTTTCTTTCTTTTATTCATTCATATCATAAGCACACGTGAACAAATGACACATAATAGTTTTGTTAATCAAGCATATTTATCCAAAAGATAATAAAATCAGAGAAATACTAGAACCACAAAAGAATTCATACAAAATGTTTTACAAAATGATGTGTCATAAAGTTAATGGCAATCTTAAAGTTACTTTTGATTTCTCTCTCTTACATTCATACACATTCTACAAATGCATGACACATCATTTTGTATGAATTCTTTTGTGGTTTTAGCATTATAAAATCACACCATTATCATTTTATTCTTAATCCTTAAAAATGACTATTGGTCAATGAACCATTTATCAAATAAATGGTGAAAACTTTTAACAACTCTATAATACTTTATGTTAAAATGTAATAGCGTTAATCGAGCGAAAGCGATAAAGATAACATTAACTAAGATTTTAGTTTCATGTGTACAAAATTTGTACATGCATGTTATGATGTCAATGTTTACAATTTGGGACAACCTATAATTTTCATATCTGACAATTTTAATAAAAAATCATAAATAAACGAGTCACGCGACAAAAGAAATAAACAAAAATGACAAAACATGTTGTAAGTTTATGGGAAAAACATATCTTATAACTTATATAAGTCTTCACTTAATCTAACATTTCATTTACATGCATAAACCAAATAAATCATGTAGTTCATGGCATATAATACTAACATACGAATCACAATAAACTGTTTCTTTTCATCATAGAACAAACTTTAACGGTTCAAGACTCTCTAACAATACGAAATCATTTATAATATGGATTATTATCTTACTCAAAACCATGGCTCTAGATACCACATGTAAGCAATTATCTATGTAGACATTAGCATCAAATATTCATAATGAACACATTAAACTATTAAGCCATTCGGATCTTAGAATAAGATAATAACCACATAGATTAGATGAAAAAGTAAAACATACCGAAAGCCGTAGCGGATGTTGACATTATATGAAGAACACTTTAAGAATAAACTAGTTTCTCTCTCTTGACCCACTTGATTGTAGAGAGCTTGATGCATAGCTATAATGATTCTACTTTTTGTATTTAGGTAGGGAAGGACTATAAATATATAATTAATACATATATATATATATATATATATATAGTATATAAAAATATAATATATAATTAATATATATATATATATATATATATATATATATATATATATATATATATATATATAGGGCTTTAAGATTAGTATGTCCATCATTACTAAACATTGTAACGGTCAAGACTTAATGTATCATTAAGTGTATTGGACCATACCATTGAATATACTAGTAACATATGATTTAATCATATGTAACATATAATTCATTAATGGGAGACATCATGACACATTCTTACATTGCAAACACGTATCCGAACAAACCCTTAGGCTAAACGTAGTGGTGACCGCAGAGGACACCGCCACGTCAGCGCTAACTCAGCTTTCTCTCTCCTAGACCACACAGTGACCAAACACCTGTAGTGGTGACCGCACAGGCGACCGGAAAAATTTAAAAACATTACATTAATAATTAACATTACAAATTAAAATACGAAAATAAAAATACACGGAAAAAAAATTACGAAAGATAAAAAAATTACAGTAAATTAGTGTGCATTTGTCGAGCAAATGTGTTTCCACAAGATCGACTTAAATTAAGATGAGTTTCTTCAGTCCGTGTATTCTCTGATAACTCGTAGCCATCTTGTGCCGATCTACGGGATCATCTCATGATGTTGTTCCTCCGGATAAAAGCGGAGAGATTGCCTTTCTTTTTCTTCGAATCCATATATGTCATATGACTGCATGTGATACATCAAATGCGTAATCCTTTTAAGACTCCTAGACCGTGCAGGAGTTCTTACGATAGCCCATTTTTTCTTTAGCACGCCAAACGCTCGTTCCACATCTTTTCTTGCTGCTTCATGCGCTTGCTTATATCTTATTCGCTTCACATCATTTGACCCTGGCTGCGAAATAGACTTCATAAGCACAGCCCATTCCCGAAATATCCCGTTCAGTATGATAATATCCGCATATTATAAAGTCACGTCGTTAGCCACAAATGGAACCTCTGGTGCTTTTCCTACTTTAAGATCATTTAAAACAGAGGATTGACGTAAAACGTTAACGTCATTTTCGGAACCCCACCACCAAAAAAAAGAAAAAAAAAATCAAAAAAAAAGGGAAAACAAAGAAGGCGTGCCAAATCCATAAATCTTGTGAGGCAACCGCTTCTAACAAAATGAATGGCTTTGACCCGGAATCACCCCTACTGAATTGAGCACGATATGCTTGTGGACATTAAGCCCACGACCATTTTGTACAGTCTATGCTGCCTATCATACCAGGAAACCCGTGTTTGTTCTCGTGAAAAGCATAGAGTTTTTCGACGTCAGTTTGCGTAGGCCTTCGCAAATACTCCTCGTCATATAACTCTATAACCCCATTACAGAAATGCATCAAACAATCACGAGAAGTTTTTTCACCGATTTGTAAATATTCGTCTAGAGAATCTGGAACAACAGCGTATGCTAGTTGGCGAATCGCGGAGGTGCACTTCACTAAAGCAGAGATGTCAGCTTTTCTAACAACATCACACCCTTCTTGAAACTAAGGGCAGTTAGCAGACAAATCTCGAACAATACGGGTGAACAGCAATCGGTTCATTCGGAATCGTTTACGAAATAAATAGGCGTTGTAAAATGGTTTTTTAGCAAAGTAAGCTAGCACTAGACGGTCATGAGCACCGTAACGATCTCTAGGCATATAGCTTCGTTGGTATTTTTGGATTGTAGGAGTAGATGCTTGAATAACCAAAGTAACGTCTATTAAAAAACCGGAGAGTAAACTATTCACTTCCGTTTCATCATCTGTATCATCGAAAAATAAACACTCGAAATTAATTTGAGACATATTGTTTGTAGTGTGTGTTTTTGATAAAAAGTGTATATGTGTGTGAAAATAGGAAAGATGTTGGGTTTTATAGAAAATAAAGGGATAATTTTTTTATAGGAAGCGACTTCATTTACTCGGTCTTCTACACGACCCAAACAATTGCAAAGGTTGGGGGGAGGACTAGTCTAGTTCGGTCGAGGTAATGAGGCGACCGACCGAAGGTCGACCTTAACATTACATTCAGTCTAAAATTGGTGAACTTGAAGATGGTTGGCCTCTTTCCCTAGCAAGACCTTCAATGTTGATAAATTCAAGACATACCATGTAAAGTGAATTTTCTAGTAAAATCCCTACTATAATCGACATGTCAAAATAGCTCTAATTATTGTATTACACTATCATGAAGTTACATTACCACATAAAAAATTTGAGAAGCATACAAATCATCAATTTTACTAATAAAGTTTGTTTGAAATGGTAAAAAATGGTAATCATTCATGATCATAAGTAATTATAGCTTGTTTTACCTAATCGTAAGAGAGTATTGTTGTAAGAAGAAGAATCAACATGGCATTCTCTAAGCAACCAATTTTCTACAACACTTCATCAAACACATTAAATGGAAAAACATATTCAAAATTCAAGAATAATTAAAGTACTAATATATTCTAACATAACCTTTTTCATGACTTTTGACAAAATTTTCCATCTTGCAATCAAGTTTAGACACCATACATAATAATTTTGAAATATACTCGGTGTGGGAAAAATGATCACAACTACTTATCCATAGCAATTCCTATGAATAAAAATTTAGTGCTCATTTGTCATAAATTCAATGCTTATATGGTTTATTCAACATCAACTTGTACTCAAGAACTAACCAAAAAGATACCATATTGTAGCAAAGAACTAAGTTTTGCATTATGCGGCGAAACACATGTCAAATATTATTAGTTTTGTGATCACTCATAAACTATTTAGGTAATGAGCTCAAACAGGCCTGGATTTGGCTATGGGCCACATGAGCAACGGCCCAAGGGCAACCCAAGAGAGGGGGCATCATTTTGATAGTCCATGTTAGCTTGTACTAGTTTCATTTAGGGATGCAAATTACAAACCGGTTTTTTTAAAAACCGGTATAAAAACCGAAACCGGTTTTTAAAAAAACCGGTTTTTTTAAAACCGAACCGGTTAAACATAACCGAACCGGTTAGACCGGTTTTCGGTTTTTTAACAATACCGGTTTTAAAACCGGTTAAAACCGGTTAAAACCGGTTTTTTTTTTTTTTTTTTATTTTTTTTTTAATTTTTTTAAATTTTTTTAAATTTTTTTTATAACCGTTAATAGGTTTTTAAAAAAAAACTCGGTTTTAACCGGTTAAAAAACCCGGTCAACATGGAAGTCAAACTAGCCGTTATATATATTTTTTTAAAAACCCGGTTTTAAACGGTTTTAACTATATTTTTATATTAGTATTTATATATTTTTAGTTGTATAATTGTATTGTTTAAATAAAAGTTATGGTTGTATTTTTTTAGTATGTTTCCGGTGCAAATAAAAAGTTATGATTGTATTTGTTTAGTATGTTTCCGGTGTATTGTTTAATTAAATGTTTGATAATTAACAAGTTTATTAAATAAATGTTCGAAGTTTTAAATTCCGAAAAAAACCGAACCGGTATAAAAACCGATTCCGAACATTTATAACCGAAAAAAACCGAACCGGTAAAAAACCGATTCCGAAAATTTATAACCGAAAAAAACCGATTCCGAACATTTATAACCGAAAAAAACCGATTTCAAAAAAACCGATAAAACCGAAACCGGTTATTAGAAAAACCGGTTTTTTTAAAACCGGTTTTCTAATAACCGAAAACCGGTTTTAACCGATTTATTTGCATCTCTAGTTTCATTCAGTTTCATTTAGGCCAATTTTAATAAAAAGTATAGTTTAACATTTGATAGTAACCTACGTATGACTATTTCCTCATTCAAATACGATCATTAAAAAATAAAGAAGCAGTAGACATGTTTTTTTTATCTTAAAATCAGTTATTTACTTTCACATGCTTTTTAAATTTTCATTTCATCAAACGATCGGTCGATCAGGGCATCAGTCATCAAACGAAGTTACGAACAGAAATAATAAGAGTCAAATTCGAAACAATCAGGGCATCAAACGAACCAATCGATTATCTTTTTTTCTCTTCATCAATTTTGATCAGGTGATATTGTTCCATACTTATTATTCTCGATTTAGTAGAAGATTGTATATTTTACACTCGAGTTTATCATGTAGCATCGTTTACAACCGTCAGGTGCCCAAAATAGAAAACGAAAAAAATCAACAAGAATATGAGCGACCTCTACACAGTTCTATGGATGGGTTTGTAATTAGAACGAAAAAGAATAATAATAGTGATGCAGAAAATAATGACATGGTCAACGTGAATATAGATAATGAAAATCCTACAAATAATAAAAACCTAGAAAATGATGAGGTTAACGCCGATTATGATAATGAAAATCCTATAAATATTGAAAACCTAGAAAATGATGAGGTTAACGCCGATTATGATAATGAAAATCCTATAAATATTGAAAACCTAGAAAATGATAGGTTAATGCAAATGAGGATAATGAAAATATTTTAAATAATGAAAATCTAGACAATGACGAGGTTAATGCTAGCGAAGATAATGAAAATCCTATTGAAGAAAATACCAAAAGTCCTCAAAATTATTATGTTGACGGAGTTAATCATAATATTTTTGATGTAAGAGTCTGGAATAGTTTTGATTCAAACATAAAAAAGTTACTTGTAAGCAAATGAGTCGTTAGAGAAACTAATATAATTTATCCAAAAGATAGATTTGGTAGACACTTCTCTTGTGAACTTTATGTACGTAAGTTACAAAATGGCGATTCTTATGATAATTGATGTTTTTGCTTCAAGAAACGCACGAAGACATCGTTTTAGGTGATCAATGTTGAACTTGTTATTTGGAGTTTATCTCCTCATATTGTAAGATTTTATTTAATGAATAAAAATCAACATGGGGATGAGCCACCTAGCATGACCAGGTTCCAACCCCTAAAAATGTGTTGTTTGTATACAATGGGCATATTTCACTCCGCTCGCCTAGGGCATCCGAAATCTCAGGACCGGCCCTGAGCTCAAATGTGTTGACATCTCTTTAAATGAGTTTTAAAAAAGAATGTCGGTTTTGTGCTTAGAAAAAACATGTTAAACTCACTAAGAGAAAACAATTGAAAACATCTAACAAAATCACATACGAAACATATCACGTAATAATAAAACTGAAAAGATAGTCAAAAGAACAAACCTGTTATCTACCAAAATATGTTATCTATAATTAGTTCCTACATAAAAGATTCACAGATTAATCAAATGAACTAAAATCAAAACCCAAAATAAAAAAATAAAAAATTAAAAAATTCTAAAGGTGTCTCATGATTAGTAATGACACATCCAACTCCATAGTTTAAACAAAGAAACACAATATCTAAATTTTTTGAAAACTCAACTGTAGAATGGCATTATGTAGATGAAACATTTCATCAAACACTCAGAGGGCGTTTGGTTCGCAGTATGTTTTGAAAGGAATTGTAATTTGTCAAAGGAATTGTAATTTGAATGAATTGTAATTAAAGGGGTTGTAATGTGTTGGAATTGTAATTGATAGAATCTGTCACTGTGTTTGGTTGATACTCATCGTAATGTAATTCAGAACAATTTAATAAATCTGACATAATAAAAAACTAAAAAATGTTAATATTAATAAATAATAATAATAATAAAATAATAATAAAAATAAAATAATAATAATAATAAAAAATAATAAAAATAATATTAATAAATAATAATAAAATATATTTTAATAATAATATTAATTAAATAGTTAATAATAAAATATTAAATAAGAACAATAATAATAATAATAAATATTTTAATAATAATAATAATAATAATAATAATAATAAGTATTAAATTAAAAATAATAATAAAAGAAAAATATATAATATTAATAATATAATAATAATAATACAATATTATAACAATAATAATAAATAAATATTTTGTAATTATAAAAATAAAATATTCAGTAATAATAATAAAATATTTAATAATAATAATAATTTATAATTACAAATTTTTTAAGTAAAAATTCTGAATTACGACGTAATTCAAAACTTTCCATCCAACTTCCTATGTAATCTGAATTCCCTCACTTGATGTAATTGGAGTGATTGAATTACAATTACAATGGAAACCAAACAACCTACGTAATGTAATCTCAATTACAATTCTCTCTAATATACAAACCAAACATGCTACGTAATATAATCTGAATTGCAATTACATCCAATTACGCCCAATTACAGCGAATCGAACGCACCCTTAGTGCGCGCTTAGAAACAACAAAAACTAAAGAAAAGTCACGTGAGAATTAGTGATACCTTTTCTAATGTTCAAATGAGTCGAAAACCATTCATAGTTAGAGGATCTTCATCTGATATGTTAATTTAAAATAAAATGGAATATGAGATGATGTAAATTGAGAGGTTTGTCATTAAAAACAAAAATTAATATAAAGAACATGATATTGAATAAGAAAATAGGCGAGTTAACCTGTAACTTTAGAGGAACATGAAGATGTACATTTGTAGCATATTAAACAAATTCAAGATTATTTAAAAAGGAGAAGAGAGATTTGAAATTCAAATTCTTGTTAAAAGAGCCCATAAAAAGTCTGGCAAAGTATCTCACTTTGTGTGAAGTTAGAATAGCAAAAAAGTAAAATGTTGTATTTTCTTTTATGAATAAACAAAAAACAATATTTGCATATATTAAATCAGCAAATTTTTAATTGGTAGCTAACTGAATGACACGTATGCAAAATGACATCAGCCAAAACTCCTTTTTGGTAGGATGTATAAATTCCTGAGTAGGGTACCTTACTACTAACTACTAACAAGAACAATACCCGTGCGTTGCACAAGTAGACGATTATCTTTTGTGATGTTTGAAATAAGTTAGGAATTATTAGTACATCTATAAATCTTATCTTTAAAACATCACAAAAAAGTTCATCATTTTCTACTTCAAAATCATATTTTTAATTGCTATATGCTCACAAAAATAATTGTAGAGAAAAGGGTTATCATAAAAATCTTGAATATTGAAAAAACAAGAGAAAAGTGTAAATATGCTCCCTATGGTTTGCAAAAATTGCAGACTTACTCCCCAACTTCACGAAAGTGCAGGTGGCCTTCCCAGTTTGAAACTTTCATTGCACTCGTGCTCCCTGCTAGGGAGCATGAATGCAATGGGAATTGAAACTTCCATTGCACTCGTGCTCTCTGCCAGGGAGCATGAATGCGACACAAGTTTCGTTTTGGGGAAGCCGCCTGCACTTTCGTGAAATTGGGGAGCAAATCAAAGTAATTGTAGAAAAAAGGGTTATCATAAAAATCTTGAATATTGAAAAAACAAAGAAAGGATCATCATTTCTTGGTCTCGAAAACATGTTTGATTGCATTATGCTCGAAAAATTAAATGGCCAGACGTGAAAGGGAAATGCATGAAAATTTTTATGGACTTTATGACATTATGAAGGTTATAGATAAGCTAAGAATGGCTTATATTCGTTATATTATTTCATGAGCTGATTATGAGATTGAGTGTAAGAAACTTATAGCACCATTAAAAACACTATCATCCAAATTTAAAGATACCATGCCAAGTATCGAAAGGTTTTCACAACACATAAAATATGGAGCGCGCAACTGTAATTTACTATCTAGTAATATCAGGCGTGCCTGCAGTCCACGGGACAACTGCAGTCGATTCTGAGTTAACATCAGCTGTAACTGTGGCGGAATATGTGTAGCGTTTTGTAACTGATATGGACACGTTAAAGCTGTTGGGTTAATCGCCATTTTCAATCATCTCATATGAGTCATCTTAAAAATCTTGTCTTTAAAACAACACAAAAATGGTCTCATTTTTTTTTAACTTTGAACCCATTTTTTGATTGTGTATGCTCAAAAAATTAATTGTAGAGAAACGGGTCATCGTAAAAATCTTAAATACTAAAAAAACAAAGAATGGGTCATCATTTCTTGGTCTCGAAAACATGTTTTTGATTGCATTATGCTCGAAAAATTTAATGGCGAGAAAATGGTCATCATTTTTTGAATTTCGTTGGCAAATAGAAAGATAAACACAAAGAAACTTTGAAAAAACTACAATACGTGAACATTCATAAGATTAATAAGCTAATAATCCTTTATTAAAAGAACCACATACACAAAGGAACCAAAAAACAAACAAAAAAGAAACACATGAAAAGCAACTAGCAGGTACACGCGCAATGCGGCGGCGGGTACCATGTGACTAGATTTTGCGGCGTGCCAATGTTATTTGGTTAAACTTTTTTTAACAATAACTGTACAAATGAATGATAATTAGATGCTATGTCTATCGTGTTTCATCAAGTAAACACTAAAGGGTAAAAGCCATTTATTATCAACTTACTTTCTCATTTGTACCGTAATGACTAACTTACTTTTTTTTGTACACATTACACCAACGAACTTTCAAATTTTGTTTGACATCACCAAGATCACAACTTGTTACTGACACGCTGGCATATACGTTCCACGCTGGCAAACATATTTTAGGGTAAATGTCATTTATTACCAACATACTTTCTCATTTGTACCGTAATGACCAACTTATTTTTTTTCGTACTCACTACACCCACGTACATTCAAATTTTATTCGATATCACCAATATTATCATAAAATGACTATATTACCATCTCATCTTCTCTACATCCACTCAGACCAAAATGAGTTGACTTAAGATACAATACCTATAGTTTTTTTCAAAACCAAACCTTTACCTCGCACCACGTTTTCTGCAGCAAGGGACTTAAAGCACCCTATTCTGCATGCACATTAATGGATAAGGGCAATAACGTCATTTGCTACCATAAACTGCAAAACTCATTCATCAAGTAATCAAAATCAGCAACTTGCCAAAAGCTTTGGATGACATACTCTAGAAATAATAGGACTAGATGATTCTATATAATGTACATACATATGATTACTTTTTGTCTCCTCATGAGAACTTAACAAAAAATATTTTTTTTAAAAGTAATAATTTTTTTTTTAAATTCAAATTTTTTAAAAAATTCAAATTTTTTTAAAAAATTTCGTACTTTAAAAAAATTACGTATTTTTATAAAAATTTCGTACTTTATAAAATCTTAAATTTTCTAAATAAATTTATTTTTTCTGTACTTTTTAAATTTAACAAAAAAATATTTTTACTTTTTTATTTTTTTCGTAACTTTTAAAAAATCTAATTTTTTTTTGAAAAAAAATTAAAAATTTAAAAAGTACGAAAAAAATTATTTTTTTTTTTAAAAATTAAAATTTTGAAAAGTGCGAATTTTTTTTTTTTTTGTAAGAAAATTTTAATTTTTTTACTAAAAATAACGTAAAAACATAATTTTTAAATTTTCAAAAAAAATTTGGTAAAAAAATTTAAATTTGCTAAAGTACTTTTTAAAATTTTAAGATTAAAAAAAATTATGATTGTAAATATATTAAAGAATACAAGGGTAATATAGTCAATTTATCATATTGGTGATATCGAACAAAATTTGAATGTACATGGGTGTAATGAGTACGAAAAAAAGTAAGTTGGTCATTACGATACAAATGAGAAAGTAAGTTGATAATAAATGACATTTACCCTAAATCTGGTAAGTGTCAAGGTGGAGTGTATTAGCACATTTGGAAAAAGAAAATTTTAAATTAATGACGTGAAAATCTAGCCGGTCATATGGGTAACATTATCACAAAACAAACAAGTTCGTTGGTGTAATGTGTACAAAAAAAAGTAAGTTGGTCATTACGGTACAAATGAGAAAGTACATTGGTAATAAATGGCTTTTACCCAACACTAAACATCAAATAGCATTGAAAAGATGATGAATTAACGATCTTGGATCCTAATGTAAGATCAAACAAATAACTCTCTATACGAAAGCTTATGGCGATTTCCGATGCCACCAAGGTGATTTCCGATAACCCTTTTTCCTAAAACTTTTCCTGATCACATTTCCCAACCATTATTTTTCATAAACCTTAATTTATTAATCATTATTTTTTGTCGTTATCTGATCCCTATTCTCAAACCCTAATTTTTAAACCTTTTCTCAAACCCTAATTTTTCAAAACTTTTTTTCAATTTTCAATGGGAACCTTTCGCTCTAAGGAGGACGATGTTCAACAGATCTCTACTTCGGTATTCGTCACTAACTTCCCTGATCAATTCTCTGCTAAAGATCTTTGGAACACCTGCAAGCAATATGGGTATGTCGTCGATGCTTTTATCCCTAATCGAAAATCGAAAGCTGGTAAAAGATTTGGTTTTGTTCGTTTCATTAAAATCTTTGACGTGGATCGTTTGGTTAATAATTTATGTACGGTGTGGGTCGGACGTCATAAAATTCACGCTAACCTTGCTAGGTTTCAGAGGCCGCCTCTGTACAAAAACAATAATCAAGCCAAAATTGGGGAAAGCAGGCATAATTTAGGCGTGCCTCTTAAAACTAAAGGGCCAAATGGGACCTCTAATTCATACGCTCATGTGGTTAAAGGTTCTCAATCACATAATCTAGACTCGGAAAACATTCCAGCAATGATGCTTGATGATTCATGCCTGAACCAACAAAACTTCAATTGTTGTTTGATGGGTAAGGTAAAAAACTTTGAGTCCTTATCTAACTTGAAGGTGGTCCTGGTTAATGAAGGTTTCGACAACATTGATCTCAAATATATGGGTGGATACTGGGTAATGATCAAGTTTCAATCGGAGGAGGCAAAAAAGACTTTTCAATCTAATGTGGGTATTGGTACTTGGTTCGCAAAGATTCAACAAGCATCAACTGACTTCTTTGTTGAAGGGAGGGTTGCATGGGTAGATATAGAAGGCGTTCCTTTAAAAATGTGGTCTGATAATACATTCAAACGCATTGCTTCTAAGTGGGGTACCTTAATTCATGCTGATTCTCATGAGGACGGGAATTTCTACACAAAAAGAATCTGCATCAACACGAATATTACATCTAATATTCTTGAGTCGTTTAAAATCATTTATCATGGTAAATTGTTTTGGGTTCGAGCTAAAGAGGTTCCTGGCTGGGAACCTGATTTTATGGAGGATAACGATGACGACTTGGACAACGATGATGATTTGATTAATGACTTAAAAAAATATGAAGAATTGGAAGGTGATAGTGATACGGAAGCTGTTCCAAACACAATTTTTGATGATGCCTCAATCCACATTAATGCCGAAAATGCTTCTGTAGAAAAACAAAAGACGCATTCAGAAGACCCTTTCAACATATACAAACTTCTCACCATGAATAAGGAGAAAAACCACAAAGAATTCAATTTCGAAGACACTTTGAAATACCCCCTAGGTTTTACACCTATAAATGATAATGTCAATTCAGAAGGGCAATCAAACAAGTTTACAGGCGAGCGTTTAAACAATATTCAAGAGGAAGTTCTGAAAGATAAGTTCAACGAAGATGCAGCGGAGTCCATATGTTCTGGACATTTTAAAAAATCTAATATTTTACGTACATGTGGATCTATATTACAAGTGATGGAGGAAATGGTTAAGGTGGGACATACTATGGGCTATAACATGGAGGGATGCATTAAAAACATAGAAGAGATCATCAAATCCCAAGGAGTGAACGATGTCAATCGATGAACTTTATGTCTCTTAACATCCAATGCCTTGCCCAAAAGGCCAAAAAGATTTGGTTAAGGAGTTATGCGTGATTAACAAGGTTAATTTTTTAACTTTACAAGAAACAAAAATGGAGAACATTGATCTTTTTAGTATCAAGAGATGTTGGGGAAATCTTGCTTTTGATTATGCTCACAGTGCTTCTGTTGGTAACTCTGGTGGGATTTTATGTGTTTAGGATCCTAAATCTTTTAGCAAACTTAATGCTACTATCTCAGACTATTTTGTCATGGTAAGAGGTGATTGGATTCCTAACGGTACTAAACTTCTCATCATTTCGATATATGCCCCTCAAGATCTTAGTGAAAAGAAGATGTTGTGGGATTACTTGTCTCATGTGATAGCTCAGTGGGCAGGTGAGGTTGTTGTTATGGGGGACTTTAATGAGGTCCGGAAAAAAATGAAAGATTTGGTTCGATTTTTAATGTGCGTGGAGCTAATGCGTTTAACTTGTTCATTTCTAATGCGGGCTTAGAAGAAGTGCCTTTAAGAGGATGTTCTTATATCTGGTGTCATAAATCTGCTTCCAAGATGAGCAAACTTGACCGTTTTCTTATCTCCGAAAGTCTTATGAATTCATGTCCAAATATTTCTGCTATCACATTGGAACGCTTCTTATCTGATCATCATCCAATCTTAATGCGTGAATCTCATTACGATTACGGACCTGTTCCATTTAGGTTCTTTCATTATTGGTTCGAAATTAAAGGTTTTGATAAATTTGTTGAAGATTCTTGGAAAGAAGATGTTGTGGTGGAGCCAAATGCTATGACTAAACTGATGAAGAAACTGAAACACTTGAAAGAAAAGATTCGCTTATGGAACAAAGGAAATACGATGTCCTCAATTAACAGGAAGAGAACTCTTAAATCTGATCTTGCTGATTTGGACTTGATAATAGACAAAGGTTGTGGTGACGTAGAGATCGTAAACAAAAGAGCTAATGTTGTCAGATCCCTTCAAGAATTAGAGAACCTTCAATCATTGGAAGCTGCCCAAAAATAAAAGATTAAATGAGAAATCGAGGGCGATGAGAATTTTAAGTACTACCACGGAATTCTCAATAAAAAAAGAAGTCAGCTAGCGATTCGTGGCATTTTGGTCGATGGTAACTGGATTGACTCCCCTCACCTGGTTAAACGGGAATTTCTGTCTCACTTTAAAAATCGTTTTGATCACCCACGAGATTCTCGTCTCCAACTTGATCTAAACTTTCCAAATACGCTACAGCCTGATCAAATTATCGACCTAGAGTGTGATGTGTCAAAAGATGAAATAAAAAGGGCGGTTTGGGATTGTGGTACCGATAAGTCTCCTGGCCCCGATGGTTTCACGTTCGGTTTCTATCGTCGTTACTGGAATATTTTAGAGAGTGACGTGGTTGATGCTGTGACGAGTTTTTTTCATCATGGTCAGTTTCCTAAAGGCAGCAACTCTTCGTTTATTGCCTTGATTCCGAAAACTCGCGATGCTAACATGGTCAAAGACTTTAGACCTATTAGCTTAATTGGTAGTATGTATAAAATCATTGCCAAGATCTTGGCGAATCGCCTTGTTCTCGTTCTGGGTGATCTCGTAAATGAAGTTCAATCAGCTTTCATTGCGGATAGGCAAATCCTCGATGGTCCATTTATCCTAAACGAAATTGTTCAATGGTGTCAATCGAAAAAGAAGCAGTCTTTGGTTTTCAAAGTGGATTTCGAAAAGGCTTTTGATTCGGTTCGATGGGATTATTTGGACGACATTTTGAGAAGGTTCGGTTTTGGTGAGAAATGGTGCTCTTGGATTCAAAGTTGTCTTCGATCATCTAGGGGTTCGGTTATTGTGAATGGTAGTCCTACGGAAGAATTTCAATTCCACAAAGGTCTCAAACAGGGTGATCCTTTATCTCCTTTCTTGTTCATTTTGGTTATGGAAACATTACACATCTCATTCCAAAGAATAGTTGATGCTGGTATGTTCAAAGGTATTATGTTAAGTCCCTCTCTTCAACTTTCCCATTTGTTTTACGCCGACGATGTTATTTTCATGGGTCAATGGAATGAGTCAAATCTTGATACGATTGTTCAAGTTTTGGAATGCTTTCACCGTGCATCAGGTCTTCGTCTCAACATGTCTAAAAGTAAGTTAATGGGGATTTATGTGGATGCTGACAAAGTGGCTCAAGCAGCTAGAAAGATTGGTTGTGTCACTCTTAAAACTCCATTTACTTATTTAGGTTCGAAAGTGGGTGGCCATATGTCTAGAATCCAGTCTTGGAATGAAACGATCGAAGCAATGGCTTCTCGTTTATCTAAATGGAAGATGAAGACTCTTTCGATAGGAGGTAGATTAACCCTTCTTAAATCGGTTCTAGGATCGATGCCTATTTATCATATGTCTATATTCAAAGTTCCTATGAAGATTCTGCAACGTATGGAATCCATTCGTTCACATTTTTTCAATGGTTCTGATCCTCTTGCTAAAAAACCGACTTGGGTGAAATGGACAAATGTGTTAGCTTCTAAAGAAAAAGGCGGCCTTGGAATTTCAAGCTTATACGCTCTGAATAGAGCTCTCATGTTTAAATGGGTGTGGCGTTTCCTTTCTCAAAACTCTTCACTATGGGCGAACGTCATCAAATCTATTCATGGAGATCACGGAAAAATTGGTAAACAGGTGAAAGTCTCTTATCCTTCTATTTGGCTCGACATTGTTAAAGAGGTGGATTTGTTAAAGAAACGGGGTTTAAATTTACTCAGTTTCGTTAACAAAAAAGTGGGCAACGGTTCAGATACTTTATTTTGGGAAGAAACTTGGCATGGGGATGTTGCGTTTAAATTTTTATTTCCAAGGGCTTACACACTGGAATCTTGCAAAAACATTGATGTTTCTTCTAAGTTATCTCAAAACAGCTTGACTTTCACTTTCCGTCTTGAACCTAGGGGAGGAGTGGAGCAAGATCAGTTTGATTCTCTAAAGGCGATGTTGGAAGGTACTTCTCTCGTAAACATCAAGGATAGATAGATTTGGTCCTTGCAAAGTTCAGGAGATTTCATCGTCGCTTCAATTAGAAAATTGATCGACGAGTTCACATTATCGGAGATCTCTTCTAGCACTCGTTGGATCAAAGCGGTGCCTATTAAGGTAAATGTTTTAGCTTGGAAAATCAAGTTAGATAATCTTCCAACCAGATTGAACATTTCTCGTCGTGGAATGGATATTGACTCTATTATATGCCTACATGCGGTAAAGCGGTGGAATCAACTAGACACATCTTCTTCACTTGCCAAATTGCTAGAGATATCCTTCATTTGATCACCGGCTGGTGGAATATTCCGTATATGGAAGTTTCTTCTTATGAAGAATGGTTGGTTTGGATCTTGAGCCTTCGGCTTTCGATCAAACATAAGCGTATTTTTAAAGGAGTTTGTTATGTGACGTGGTGGCATATTTGGAACTTCCGTAATAAAACTATCTTCGGTTCTAAGTCTCCATCAAAGGCGGCTATTTTTGATGAAGTGCAATATAGATCTTTCTACTGGTGTCGTTACAGATGTAAAGCTTATTTTAGTTGGATTGAGTGGCTTAAAAACCCTCACCTTGTCACTTTGTAATCTTCTAGCTCCTTGCTAGGATTTTTTTCTCTCAATAAAATTCGCCGTTCAAAAAAAATGAATAATAAATTAAACTAAAATAACTTTAAGCAATAAAAATGCAAAGTATTTCATATCTAAATAAACTAAGGTTTAAACGAAAGAAGGGAACATAAGTTGCATCTTTGAAACATAAGTTAAAATAGACGGGTATATGCTTGTTGCGGCGACGGGTTCTGTATAATTAAATTTTCTGGCGAGGGACTGGGCGAGGTTCAAAGGCCAGAAGAATCTTGGATGACTGAATCTATTGTGTGTGATGTATGATTAGTTTGTGTTGTAGCCTTTTGATTCTTTCATAAATAATGAGTTTTTTTATATTAAGATATTTTAAGTGACATTTTAATGTATATCAATAACATTTTTATAGTTTTATATGTTACAAATATGTGATGGTTACACAGTTTTCCTATTAAATCACTTATTTATCATTAATTTGAGTTTACATGATGATAAATGAGATGTTACAAAAGGGATTATAATAAGCAATAAAAAATTACTTGTAACGACCCATACTTTGAATGACACATAAATTTCTAGGATTTTGATTATATGTGTATGTATTAATTCCATAGCAAAAGTAAAACAAATCTATACTAATTTGTTAATTTCCTTTTTAAGTAATATTTTTTGTCTTAATTTTTTAAAACTTCTTTTTATATAAACTTCTAAATACATCATAAAGTAGTTAAGAATAACCGTTACAAGTTTTGAGGTTACATGATGATAAATGAGATGTTACAAAAGGGATTATAATAAGCAATGAAAGCATTACTTGTAACGACTCATACTTTTAATGACACATAAATTTCTAGGCTTTTAATTATAAAGAACAAGAAAATCTAATTACAAATATGTATTAAAGCACCTAGTCGACGTAAATGATAAATAATCCTTTTTGCGAAATCACAAATATAAAAGATGATAATAAATATTTTAGTAAATACATATGCCAAACTTTTTAATACGTTAGATACCTAGTTTGCAAAAGCATTAATCATAAATGTTCTAAAACCAAAAAATAATTACGTGATCCCAAATCAAGTGATTCGCATATACACAATATAATTTGCATTTTTCTTGACTATGACCGCCTCGTGAACGACTCGTGAGACCATTAAGCATTCTCACTCGACACAAAACCAGCAAGCTTCCTTCTCTTTATCGTCCCTACGACTTGGGGACATTGAAATAAGTTATACAAATCATACCAAAGAAAGGATAATGCAATAAATAATAAGATTTTTCTATGGTGTTCTATGCTACAAACGACTACACAACACTTTCACGTATCATCTCCTCATTACCAAGATTATTCGATCCGACTCGAATCCACCTCGAGTCCGACTCATTAAACCAAGAAAAAATATCTGACCAAATTGGTACGATTTCCACCCCCACCCATCAACATCTTGGTATACCCCGTGAGCATCACTAACCACTTATTAATACCTGCACTAATCACTTATCGATACCTGCAAGAATAACATTAATAATCTATTGAATAACCCAAAATTTTAAAATAGGTTAGCAAGATCTAACACCTTGTTTCCTCACCAATATGAATAACACAGTCTATCGCGCTACTAACCTCATCAACATGAATATCTTCATCAACATCTAAGGACCCTCTAATTTTAGGTGAAGCTAATTTATGTTGTAATGATAGAATGGTATCTCCTTTCTTTTTATTGATATGCACTTTCTCTTTCTCTGCAATTGCCTCAAAACGAGCCGCGATAATACGGGCTAAGAAAAAGGCTTCTCCTAAGGTTGTAGGTCTTGCCCTCAATAGTTCTATTTGTATCGTCAGTTTAAGTCCGGAGATATAAAATGATGTAAGTAAAGATTCAGAGATCCCCGTTACACGATTTATAAGCATCTCAAAGTCGTTATGGTATTCAGCCCCACCGTACCCATTTGCAAAAGCTTAGATAGTGCGTCTTTCGCGTCCCGATCGCTGCCGCCCGATGCCATGAATAGTACTCTGACAAACAATAACCCGAAAAACAGTAAAAAAATATTTATTTTTTTACTGGTGAATAGTAACAGGTGAATAGTACCCCATGAATAGTATTTTTTAAATTTTTTTTGGAACCCTAAAACGAAACCCACCAACAGAGCTCTCAATGAAAAACACAATTTATACGACCCGGTTTATGGGGTTGTATCGGGATATGCCACCCACTTTAAGCGAGGCTGAATCCGTCAAAAACAGAGAGAAGATTAAGAGATAATTTGAATCTTTAATTTCATAGATTGATAAACTAAAAAATTACAAAGAGCTATTTATTAAAGACAAAGTAAAACCCAAATAGAATAAACGAGCCTTAGCTTGGGCCCGAGGCATATCATTATTCGCATATACCTAACTAAAATTTGCATTTTTCTTGACAAAATGATCCTCCCTCGGGCCTGTGAATGACTTGTTTAGACAATAAGCATTCTCACTCGACACAAAACTAGCAAACTTCCTTCTCTTTATCATCCCTACGACTTGGAGACATTAAATAAATTATACAGATCATACCAAAGAAAGGATAATGCAATAAATGATAAGATTTTTCTATGGTGTTCTACGCTACAAACGACTATACAACACTTTCACGTATATTCTCCTCATTACCAATATTATTCGATCCGAATCGAATCCACTCTGAGTCTGACTCATTAAACCAATAAAAAATATCTGACCAAATTGGTACGATTTTCACCCCCACCATCAAAATCTTGATATACCCCGTGAGCATCACTAACCACTTATCAATATCTGCACTAATCCTTTATCGATACCTACAAGAATAACATTAATAATCGATTGAACAACCCAAAAATTTAAAATAGGTTACCAAGATCTAACACCTCGTATCCTTCTCAGGCAAACCACATACCATTTGTATGTCGTTGCCCATAAATTTCATCACGTGCAATATTAATTAAAGAAAAATGAAAACTTAAAGGAATAAGAAGAAACTAATTGTAGTGGAGAACAATCCTAAATGAGGAGAATAACATTAATAATCTACTGAACAACCCAAAAAATTTAATATAGGTTAGCAAGATCTAACACCTCGTTTCCTTCTCAGGCAACCACAAATCCATTTGTATGTCGTTGTCCATAAAGGTCATCACGTGCAATATTAATTAAAGAAAAATGAAAACTTAAAGGAAGAAGAAGAAACTAACCGTAGTGGGGAACAATCCTAAATGTGGAGAATAACATTAATAATCTACTGAAAACCCAAAAATATAAAATAGGTTAGCAAGATCTAACACCTCGTTTCCTTCTCAGGCAACCACAAATCCATTTGTATGCCGTTGTCCATAAACGTCATCACGTGTAATATTAGTTAAAGAAAAATGAAAACATAAAGGAAGAAGAAAAAAAACTAACCTAGATGGGGAACAATCTTAGAATGGGAGAATAACATTAATATTCTACTAAACAAACCCAAAAAATTTAAATAGGTAAGCAAGATCTTACCACCTCGATTCCTTTGTCAAGCAACCACAAATCATATGATATGCCGTTTTCCATAAACGTCATAACTTGCAATAATTAAGTTAAAGGAAAATGAAAACTTAAAGGAATGAAGAAGAAACTAACGCGTAGAGGGAAAAAACCCTCCTAATGTGGAGATTTTTTCATAGAAAATAGAGTGGGGTGTGTTGTTGTGTGAGAGTTTATATATGTTTACCAAATGGGCAGTTACAAAGTTGCAATGACCTTTTAAATGGGTTGATTATTATGAAAAAGCGTATGGATTAAGGTCATTTAAGGTTATGTTACATATTGGCTTGTAAAAACGTATGCATTTAAGGTGAGGTTGACTAATGGATTGTATTAGATTTCTCAAAGAAAAAATTATGTTTTTACTTAAATTTTTTTAAGACTTCTTTAAAATTAGAATTGAGTTAAATGCTTTATAAAGTAGTAGAGATATTAAAAATGCCATAATACTACTTATTAGTAAGGATTTATATTTATAGAAACTCAAACGTGTCCATAAATGTCTTCATCATATTCATCCTCGTCAATTAGTCGATACAACCTTCGTTTACCAGTAATTTTGACGCGAGGTATGTTTGTTCGCTTAACCCTTTCCTTCAGCATATCATCATCATCAATTTTCTCACCAACAATTTCCTCATCAATATTTTCCTCCATACGACATAAATACATTTACTAATATATTAAATGTAGAAAAGGAATCAAATTATGAATACAATGTAACAAATAATAAAATGTTGCAATGGTCCATCATTTGCCACCTCATCAATAACAAATAAAGTTTAGTTTGATATTCGTGTCCGCCAACAATAATACACCGTTCTTCGATGACAAATCCATTATTATTTGGTTACCTTTGCCCCTAAGGAGAAACACCTTCCCACTCAAAACGGTCCTACAAATATGGAACAAATCATTAAGATGAAAGTTAAGATATAATGTAGATATTCAAAATTAATATTCGTACCACCTCGTCCATCTGAATCTTGGATTAAAAAAATGAATCATCTCACTTTTCACTGCCTCAAGTTGTTCTCACGAACCTTTGTTGTGTCCATTGCCCTAGGCGATCAAGTGAAAGGTAGTGGTGAAAAGTTTAAAAAATCAATATAAATTTCGCAACAACAAATAGTAAAAACTCCCGTAAAAAAGGAGAATAAATGTCACCTGTTTTGATTGTTTGACATATTATCATGATGTGTAATGATTATAATAAATTACTGTGAATAAATCAATGTACGGTGAACTTAAAGTTAGTCACTGTTGAGCACTAAAGTGCCAATATCTAACTTGACGTACACTTTTAGAAGTAGTTAAATTAGAATTCCATTATCAAATTTGTGTTTTATCTATTTAAAAAAATCCACTGTTGTATTTATCTTTACACATCCTTTATAAAATGTGGGACAATAGGGAAAGAATACGTCACATGAAAACCATCGAATATTTGGGATGAATTTTTTATTTTTGTGGTCAGATGTAGTTTTTTAATAATGATCGTAGGGTTTATAGGCTATGCCATGTCACATTTGTTTCCCAGTGTAGCGTCAACAATAAATAAGTTTAATTGATTAAAACAATATTTTACTTTTATTTTATTTTTAACAAAGGTGGCTTTATCAAAATTATCGGATAACATGTTGACATGGTTGTGTCAACATGTAAACGTATAAAATGTGAAATTTACTCTTATAGCACAAGGTGTCATAACATCATTAATATCAATAAGTTGTGTCACTTCAGCGTCACATCTCATTTCAAAATGGGGGTATGATATATATAAGGTAAGATTAAAGATATATATCTTTTATATAACAAAGCACAAATTTAAAATATTTTAAGTAAGATTTTTTTAAATTAGACTTTTTTTAAGAAAAAAATATTTAAACTTTATTATTTTTTAATTTGCTTCACAAACCTTAAAAAACGTTTTAATGCTCATATACAAAAAAAACCTTAAAAGTACACATGGGTTATAATGTTATTCTTTGATAATTGTACACAAAAAACGTAAATTTAAAAATAAAAGTGGAGTACATTCAAAGCTTATCCACCACGAATCAAATTTTTTTTGAATAAATTTAGAGAGTAAAGTGGGTGTTTATGATCAGTGAGTTTGAACGTAATAATTACAAGTGGTAAAAAGATATGCTTTAAAGCATATGGCAAGCCTCATGTGCACTACTTCTAGATCAAAAAGGTAAAACCACTTTTTTGGTAAATGGACGAGTCCTCATCTTACTCTCATCCAAGAAAAGCAAGAAACCATTAGAGCCAAGAAGAGCTAGGCTGAGAGAATCTACTTGTAAAGCAACATGATTTTACTATTCCTTTATCTTATCTTGTAAATTCCGCTATAAGTATCGTGTAGATATTAAATCATTTCCTACAAGACATTGCTTTTCAGTTGTAAAATGTATATCATTAATTACTAAACATCAACATAATGATATCTTAGTTTTCATGAAATATCATCAGTATCTTTTATGTTCATATTTAATGAATCATAGTAAATGCATCCTGGTGTTATTGTTTAGTGCATCCACGAGTAGTACAATAAAATTGTAATGAAGTATAATTATACAACAAATATGCAGTAGATTTCTACACTATGATGCAGTATATTACATTGTGATGTAGTATATTTATATATTTTGATGTAGTAAAATGATATTATGACGCGGTAGATCTATACATTAGGATGCACTAGATAATATTATGATGCATCATATTTATAAATTGTGATGCAGTAGATTTATACATTATGATGCAATAGATACCTACGCGACGAGCATATGTTAGGCCTCATGCACAATACTTCTAGAGTAGACACTCAAAACCATTTTTTTGGTAAATGGACGAGTCCTCATCTTACAAGATGCAAATGGTCGAGTCTGCAGTCAAAGAAATGGAAGGTACTTATCCGTGTTGAGCCGTATGGAGCTATGATATTCTTTCGACCTGTTACCCAAAATATATATGTACCTAAAGACATCAATGTATTTTGATATTGTTTTAACATCAATCCCACATTATTTTGCACGTGATTTCAGGTACATATATACGGATGTTGGGATCCTGAAATAATCTCCACTCATGAACAAAGTGCGAAAATATAACTTATTATCCAAAAAACCCGTTTAGACAAGTCATCAAACACGTATTATGCAAACTTTCATTATGGCCATGCGGCATTGTAGTTTCCATTATGGTTGTGTTGATGCTTCCAACACACAAAGTTGATTCACAACAACAATGTGACCTTCTGGGTATCAAAGCATATTCTCCAACACTCGATTTCAAAAGATATATATGTGAATAGCATTTTGAAATCAAGTGCCGGAGAACATGCTTTGATACCTAGAAGGTCACACTGTTGCTATGAATCAACTTTGCATGTTAGAAGCCTCAACACAACCATAATAGAGACTACAATGCCACTGAGCTTCATTATGATGCTTAAAGAAGCTAGATCAATATTAGGGAGAAAGAAAATATTGGTATTATAGTGTGAATATGTATAAACCAAGAACTAATGAGATGCAAATTTATCTCATCTCTACTATCTAAAAATAAAGGAATGCATTTCTAAATATAGATTACTTTTCTTAAGACATTTCTAAAAATACCAACTTGTTAGGAGAGCCGGAAGTGTTGAAACTTTTCATAAATTGTTCCATCCCTCCAAAAATTATAAGAAGAAGAAGAAAACTGATGGTGTTTAAGGAGGGGGAAAATGCAAATTGTGTCAAGTTATAAGCGTACAGAAAGTTTGCACAATAAGTGTTTGATGGCCTGTCTAAACAGGTTTTTTGGATATTAAATTATATTTCCGCACTTTGTTCAAGAGAGGAGATTATTTTAGGATCTCAACATGCATATACATGTACCATATATACATGTACCAGAAATCACGTGCGAAAGAATGTGATATTGATGTTAAAACAATATGAGAATATATTGATGTCTTTGGGTACATATATATTTTGGCTAACAGGTCAAAACAATATCATAGCTCTATATGGCTCAACACGGATAAGTACCTTCCATTTCTTTGACTGCAGACTCGACCATTTGCATCTCATTTTTTGTAGTTTCATTTATATAAACTAAACCATAACACCATAAGTTATAATTATACTTTATCAAATTTATCAAAGTTCTAATGGCGTTGACATTGTTTTGAAGCCGCCAAGATAATGCCAGCTTGAGGGAATGGATCTTCTTGGAAGCACGGAGGAGCCGCAGCTTGAGCAGACATTGTTCACAAGCCATGTTGAGCAGAGCCTTCGGCTTGAGGATTAAAATAATGGGTTAGTGGTCTCTCCACTTACAATGTTATTTGACTACATCAGGATGCACTAAACAATAACACCATGATGCAGTAACTATAATGTATTAAATATTGTTGGTCCCTTTGAATGTGATAATAGCTTATTAGATTAAACTAATCATATTTCATGGCAACGCGTGTAATGTTTTAACTCTAAATATAAGAATATAATGTAGAACCGTAGGGGGTGAATACGGTTTTCTTAACTTCTTTGAAGTTTGAAAAACTTCAAGTCTCGAAGGAACCGAGTGGTGTGATGATCTACTTAGCAAAGAGACAATAAGTAGAATGGGATAGAGAGGAAGAGAGACACCACGATATATACTGGTTCGGGAAGAGGGGGAGGTTTAGTCCTTCCGTACATCCATTTGCGAATCCATGACACCTATATTATTCCTAGTATAATCCTTATGGTGGACTATAAACCGTATTACAATTTAACTCCATCGATATCCAATAAGATCGACGCTCACAAAGAAGAGTTACTACCTACGGTATTTCACCCTCGGATTCCACCTCTAAGAACCTGTGATTCGACTTAACCTATAAACTATAAAGACTTCCCCTTGGAAGCTTACCAAACCCAAACTAGATCCCCAATGATCTAGGCTTGATCACTCGGATACAAGACTTCCTTTACAACTAAATTGATTGAATGATATATAGTTGAACCAAGTCCTAACCTAACCCAGAGACTCGATTATAATAGAAAGGGTATGAGAAAGAAGACCCTCGACAAAACACACAAGTATGGATTAGGTACTTGTGAGGCTCTCTTGCGAAGATGTGTTTACTTCAATAGAATGATAAGATGAGAAGTTTAGAACACTTTGGTGTTAGACTTAGAGGATAGGAGAAGAGAAAACAGAGGAAAGAATGTTTGCAAAAGGTGAAGAATACAAAGTCCAAGAGGGGGTATTTATAGGTAAAAAACCTAAAATAGGAAAATATGTTTCGTGAGTGGCACGCTAGCCGCGTGTTAGCGTGCGTCCAGCACGCCAAAATCCCAAAACCATTTTTGGGTTTTTAGCTTTTTAACTACCCGCTCTTGTTAAACACCCAATTGCACTTCACGCAATGATCGTTCAATTATTCTTATACTCAAGTTCAACCAACTCAAATAGCCATTTGATAAAAGCGTTAGTGAAGTGTTTAAAAGGTTTTTTTGTCTGATATCGAAAAGAGAGAAGAGAACTATCGGACAAGGGTATTTTTAGTATTCCTCCAATGTAACTAGCCTAGTTAGGATCTAACCAAGGTTTGAGAAGTTGGTTAGGGTACAAGGAGATTATTCTAAGAAATATTTAAACTTGTAGATGTAAAAGTTAAAATGGATTTTATAAGGAGGAAGAATTAAAATTTAAATTTCAAATTAAAGGAAGAGATAATGATGGGTTGTGTATGAGTTGTCATAAGTTGGCATGATGTGATGTTGATGTTATAAAAAGGAGCCACATCTCACATTCAAAATGAAGGGTAGAGATGAGATGGTGATGAGGTAAGATGGATATGTAAAGTGACCTGATTAAGGGTTGAAATAGAAGAGTGTGTGTGTGTATGTGTGTTTGTTATTTGAATTTTGATCAAGGGAGGATATGAGAGTGGGGTAAGTTGGATTGATGAGATGGCATTATTAAGGGTTAAGATGAAAGAGTGTGTGTATGCGTGTGTGTGTGAAAATCAAATAAGGAAGATGATGAATAGGAAATATGTTGTGGAGAATGTTTTGATGTGATTTGGAGGAGCATATGTTGGAATGTTGGGGGACAAGAAGTATACAAGATACAATGGTGTAAGAGAATATGAGTTGGCATATTAAGGATAACATTTGGGGAGTGTTTAAGTGAGAAAGGTTTAAGTATGTGAAGGTTTTGAAGACGAACAAGATAAGATGATGATAAGTGTAAAATAAAAGAATTGACTTGGCTTTATAATTACATTGCCAATAAAAGAGAAAATAGTGTCCATATGCGATTATTAGATGGTTTGAGAAAGGAATTTTTAAAGTGTGCGGAGGAGATAATCATTTGTTGGGTAAGAAAGGATTAGACAAATGATTATGAAGGATGTGTTGTAGGATTGTGTAGAAATGAATGTTTAATCATTTGTTAGGATAAAAAGGATTAATAAATGATTAGGAGGACGTGTTGTAGGAAATGGGAAATATGGTAAAGAAGTGATGTGTAGAGGAATGTGGGAGTTTGTAAAAATATCTTGTATGTGTGAGAGGACATGTGAGAAATACACATGTGAGTTTGTAAATCATTTATAAGTAAGGAGGTAAGAAAAACTCAAAGTATGATTAACCTCCAAATACCACAAACTCAATTAGTCACTTGGACTTAATCCATGATAATCAACAATGGATGTGATCACTAATCATCTTGATGCAAACAAGCTAAGTTCTTTGCATCTCAAGTAAACATATCCCATAACAAGAAAAGATGTATTTACGCAAAGTGACCTTTGACTTAGTTTGACCAATAAGGGAGTAAAACCTATTACGTGATTAGGAAAAACATAAATCCGGATTAAGGTCAAATAAATACTTTCATTTGATGGTATGTTGAAGTATGTTCATACTAGGTTTAGAAAGAAGTTTCGGCCTTGGTTAGAGGCGTTTGATAAAAGATCTGAGTTGGCGTTTTGTTTAAAAATGAGAGGATTCGTTTTTGCTCATTTCTAAGTCTAAACCTCATTTGGAGTATTCCCTAATACTCAAATATCATATACATAACTTTATTGAAGTTTCCACATGTGTCGGGTAAGAGGAAAGCCGACAAAATAAAATCCATAAAACAAACTTTTCATGTGACGCATTGGCCACGCGTTGACGCGTGTCAAGCGCGCCAGATTTGCAAATCATCTTCTGGATTTTTGGCTACCATATGTTTATTTACAATTATGTCGGATGGATTAAAAAGTTCTTCGAGGAGTAAATGTGTTCTTCAATGTGTTTCACATTGAAGAACTTAGTGGGTTCTATAAATTGATTCGAGGAGTAACTGTGTTCTTCAATGTGTTTCACATTAATTACAAGAGATGCATTTACTCCCATTACAATATTCTTTTTATAGCAAAGAATTAGAGTTTACTAATGGGTTCATGTTTCCACCTATCAAGCATTAGATGAGTGTGTGAGATACCATTTATTGTTGTCATACTAGGTACGTGGGGAAAAGTCCTTTTGGGAAAGTAGTTATACTTATATACCAACTTTGGAAGAATTCATTCCCAAGGAGATATTCTTTATTCCTTTTAACTTAAAGCAAATATTTCTTCCACTTTGTAAACTTTCTAGAAGAGAAACATTTTGTTTCAGCTTATAAGAGGAGATTGACATCGTTCGACTTGGCATTGTTGTGACAACAACCTATTTTGAGGTCAGTAACCGATAGCCAACTTATGACATTTTGACTCCTTTAAATGTTTGTTAAGTCAATTTCTAAATGGTCGTGTCATTTTATGTGCTAAACGTTCATTTTATTAAGAACCTTAGTTTTACGAACGCACCTTTTACCTATGATCCTAGTTTATGGTCTTAACGACCAACGATATGCTCAAGTAACATTATAATAGTGTCAATTACCTCAGATAAGTTATTTTAACTAACTTGCAAAACTATTTTCAAAGTTACATTTTAAAATTACATGTTACATCAACTAGTGTACATAATACTTACACAGCTAGTGTGTCCCATAAAAACCCTTTTTATGAATGCAATGTTTGAAAACGGTTATAGTCCAGCAAAAACATTTTGACCTGGTTCTCTATAACCTTGGCTCTTGATACCAATCTGTAACACCCCCAAAATGGGTCGCAGCGGAATAAGGATCCGGGGCGTGTTACTTCAAGATCAACAGCACAAGATATATATAAGAACGACACAAAAAGTCGTTTAAATTGATACATTGGATTTAATTAAAAGACATATTACAAAAGCTTATAGCTTCACTTGTTCCTTGTTTAATATTACAAAAGATGACATAGATTTCCCAAAATATGATATAAAAGTCTTTAAGCGTGCAATCCAAAACGTAACCCAATGCATCCTTGGCACCTCGTGCCTATTGACCTCCTGAAAACATTGCTTAAAACGTCAACAAAAATGTTGGTGAATTCATAGGTTTATGTATTTAAATTATGCAGGACCGCAAGACTTTCCCGTGATGTTACAACATATGCAAACAATCACAAAACCAGATTACATTTACACTAAGCTCATGACACTGAAGCTCGACAGTCTTGTTCGCAAAATATTGCTACTCAGCCCGAAATGATGTTCTAACCCGAAACATCCCTGATTCGACATGCTATAACGTTCGTTCCCGGTGATAGCTAGTCACCCGAACGGGGAGGTCGTTTCCCAAATAGATCTATTAAATAACATTCGCGCTCACATAATGTAATTCCCAACTACATCTATGCAATTGACAGTTCATGATAATGGGCTTAACTTGGGTTATCGCTACTTAGGCAAACATGTAATCAATGCAAAATATCCACTTGCGTCCAATTTGTAAAACAAAGCATGTTTCCACCCCAAATAATAGTAAATCAGTAAAACTGTAAAAAGTGTGGGGCTATGAACTCACCTTGAGTACTGATAGTCCAAATAATCACAGATAAAACGTCACGCAAAACGTTTAGATGCAACCTATTTAAATTAAGGTCGTATAAGTACTGAGTACTTTAATTAATAACATTATATAATCCTATAGTTGTTACATCGTACTATCGTTCGGGCTATCATAATTAAAGAGGTCATGACATGACGTACGAGGAGTTAGGACACTTTAAATCGTAAATCCAACAACTCGTCGATACGCCATCCGAAGAGGCCTCATTATGAAACTCCCTAGTATTATAGCACTTTGATAACCACGTAATATTCTATATAGCATAATCACCGACTAATCGTTTTGGTAAAATAATATTTATAAAGTGAAAACGTTTATAAATATACTTTTTGTAAAAATGACCTAATTTGGTCGTTTTAAGTCCGTTGCTCGCGTTTCTTACGTCCACGTCTTCGTAGTAAGACGAGTGATCAAAATATTACATTTTCATGTTTTTGATATTCTGCGATGAATAGTGATTTTACTGTTCACGACAGCTCGTTTGTCGTTTTTGGGTTTTAATTAGCGTAAACTCGTAATCGTAATAACTTATTCGTTTTAATCCCGATTTTAGTGATTCCTTCGAGTGCGTCTTCGTTATTAAAAGATGTATCATATTTTATAAAGTTGGGTCCACTGATGAATAGTACTTTTACTGTTCATAGTTTATAAAATTACTTTTATAAACTTTAATTATCGTAAATGTCGTAGTTTATTCGTTATAGGTCCGTTTTTAGCGATTCTTTCGAGTACGATCTCGTAATTAAAAGTTATATCATATATTAGATGTTTTAAAAACATAAGTTTCTGTAATGAATAGTGATTTTTATAAAAATAGTTTTATAAAAGTATTTCTCGTCGTAAACTCGTAACTAACGTATCTTTTTCGTTATAAATCGGTTTTTCGAGTTTCTTATCATTTTGGAATTGGTATGCGTTGTAAGCACTAGTCAAATTTATATATGTATAGTATAAATCCCGTGACAATTCTTTCCAAATTACTTCTCAAACAAGAGAGATAAAAGGATAAAATCTCACTTAAGAAAACACAATACGTATATTTTTAACCGGGAAGTATTTCTTCTCGGGTCGTATCCCAACGAAGTCGTGAACTGAGATTCGGGAATAATTCGGATTCGAGTCAAGAATGAATAAAGGATTTTTGAATTTTGGATTACACTACGAATTATAATAGCACAATTACAAACAATTAACTAGCTCGAAATTTTAATACACGAAAATTAAAAACGTGAGCTAAAACTGAAATTTAAAATCTAAGGCACTACTTTTAACAAATTTTATACCTAAAAATCACAAATTTAAAAAGAAAATTTTAGGAAAAAGAATTAGAATTTTTTAACTATTTTTGAATTTTTTATGAATTTCTAAAGAAAAATGAATTAACTAAAATAAACTTTTTCTAAAGATTAACACTAAATTTCTATTTTTATTTTTCAAAAATACTAGAATGAAAAAGAAAATTATTACAAAAAGAATTAGATTTTTCCAAACATTTTTCTATTTTCTATGAATTTTTTAAGAAAAAGAAATTACCTAAAACCTATTTTAATTTCTAGAAAATACAAATTCAATTGGAAAAATAAAGAAAAATGGTTTTTATCTACTAAAAATGTGCAGAAAACTAAAGGTATAAAATTGCCCAATTTTTATAAAGCAATTGAACTCTAATTTTATTAATTAAAAACTAAACCCTAATTTTATTAAAACTAATTTCAAAGATATTAAGTCTATTTTATTAAACTGAAAAGACATGGTAGAAAGTGTAAAGAATGAAAGTAAAGGGTAGGCGGGGTAACTAACTAAATTTTACACTATAATGAAAATGGACAACCCTTAACTATTGAGATTGTACCAATTAGACCCTACGACTTGGCTTATTTTGAGCTTATCTAAAAAGTGAAAATAAGAAAAAACTTAAAACTACAAAGTTAAACTTGAGCTTATACTCTACAACTTTAACAAAAGCACTTTTGACTTTTATCCACTAGATAAGCTAAAAATTAAGCATTTTAATCTGAATCACAGAAACTAAGGATTTGCTAACTTTTTCAAACTTTGGCTTATATCAAGCTTATTATTCAATGAAAATTAAAACCAAAAGAAACTATAAGAAGCTTGTGATGTGTACTTAGTATTTCTAAAAAGAAATAAGCTGAGAGTTAACAAGATTAAAAAGAAATTTGCTATCAAAAAGTGAAGATTCAGGCTTAAAACTGTTTTTAAGCTATACTTAATAAGCTAATTAGCTTATTACTAATTCCTAGAAACTAAATTTTTGGAAATAAGCTATCCTATGGTTATTGAATATACCTAGATAAAAGGATTTTAAAAATTACAACTAGAAATGAAGAATCTAAAAGAAATAAGCTATTACTCTAAGCTGTTGCTAATACTACTTTTGCAAGTACAAATAAGCTAGACTAAAAGCTTAAAATTGAAACTTAAAAGATGACTTTTATAGAGCTAATAGAGTACTATAAGATTGCTTAATACTAAATTCTGACTCTTAATTACAAGAGCTAAAAAGTGACTAGAAAATTGGTAGGCAACAGCAGTATTAACTAAGTTAATACTACTATTGCTGATATACTTGACACAAAATCAAATTCAGGCCAAAACTCCAAGTTTAAATCTCATAAACTATCTAACTAAGTGTTTCTAAGAACCTATATTAACCAATCTTGAACCCTAGAAAGCTGTGAATCTCTTAAAGCTAAAACCACTACACTCTCTAAAGTGCCCTGGTGCTGGCAAAGACTTTTTAAGCTATAAATTTTGAAACACTACAAACTATCTTGCAAAACCTTTTCAAAACTTGATAATTCTGAAATTCTAAACTATGCAAAGAATTTTGATAGAATCATGTTGACTTTAAAAGTCAAAAACACCTTGACCCAAACACTAGTTAATTGAAACTGTCCAAACTAAATTTTATCTAAAATCTCTTTTAAAACTAAAAATGCTAAAACCTTATAGCTACTCAGACTTATACTAACCTAATTAAGCTATTTTAACTCTAAAACCTACAGCTTATTAAGAGAAATAAGGTAGTTACTCTATGAGGCTTATTATGCACTTAGAAGACAGTTTTATACTAATTGGAGTAATAAGCTAGTATAGAGGCTGAATTATACTAGATAAGCTAGAAAATGAAGATATAAGCTAGGATTAAGAGTAATAGACAGAATAAGCACAATCTAAGCTATATGAACAGTAGATAAGCAATTTTAAGCTAAAATACTAGAATTGAAATGGAAATTGAAACCTGAATTGAAGAATCTTCACACTAAGCTATCCAAGAGTAGAAGCTTAGTGTTCCTAATGGCTTCCAAGGCCTCTAAACCTCAATATGCTCAAAATCAGCTTATTTGACTTTCGTTGACCAAATGTTGACCAGATTTGACCTTGAATTAAAATGAATCTAAACTGTTTGACTTTTTTGAAAAGCTTTGACTTTTTGTAAAATAAAGTGACAACAGCTTATAGTAGCTTGTAAAGGTAACTAGAAGAACTTAACAAAGCTTATAGAACAGTAGTAAAGAGTTTTGAGAGCTTAAAACTAAAAATGAGCTTGATATTAAAAGAGTAACGATTACAAAAGACTTAAAAGGAAAATTACAACTAAAAATTAAAACTATTCACTAACTCCAAAAAATGAGAACCTAAATGCCTATTTATAGAGGTTGAGGAGTGCTTGAGGTGATAATGAAGAAATGATCTTGACCGTCTATAAACTATAATCGTTTTGCCATGATTGTCAGCCCTTGATTGAGTCAATGACGTGGTCTGTCCAATAGAATAGCTCCACGTGGCTTGATTACTTGTAGGAACCAATAAGGAAATGCCACGTTGGATTGGTGATATGTAAAGGTATTAAATACGAGGTAAAAATGTATAAGGGAGGTGGAAAAGTGATTGTGAAAGGTTTATGATGGATTGGGAAGTATTCTAGTGTGGAGAGTTGCAGGGATGGGAGATGAAGAAGATGAACAGTAGTTGGGTTTGTTATCGGGAGGGAAAAAAAGAACGGGTTTGACTTGAGTTGACCATATATGAAGTTTGAAAAGTTGACACAAATGGTCCTCGTGATTTATAAGCTTTTTAGCCGCTTTTACTCCCTTCTTTATACAACTTTCGAAAATGGCAAGAACAGTCCCTTGCTTTGATATCCCTTAGATAACTCTTGAAAATACTTTTATAACTTGGCAAGATTAGTCCCTCTTGATCATAAATTTTCAAAATAAGTCCTTGTCGGATCGATATACCTTAGTATAATAAGCCTTTAGCATGTAAAGGATGTTACTTCCTTGAATAAATCCAAGTCGATAACAATGAAACACTGATGTAATACAATTAACTATGCAGAAACTAGTTAACAGTATCAAGAAGAACACACAATGATTTAACAAACGATTTGTATTATCATACGTTGAATCTGCCTAAGTTTGCAGATCCCTAATCTAATACTTATCTCTAATACTTCTAACTAATGCTTTTTGTTGTTGTTTCTGTTGTGTCTTTCTAATGCCTTCCTAGAGATCCTTTTATAAACATAAGGATAACTCTAGTAGGTGTACAGTCCTTGTATGACACAAATACTAATTAATACTAATCACTAAAGTAACTGTTACATGATAACTACTAATCCTTTAAAGTTCCTATATTAAAGATAGTACTTCGACTTTTCCATACTAAACAGGCAGTACTTTGATCTTCAATTTAGCAGTACTTTGACCTTCTGACTTAGCAGTACTTTGACCTTCTGACTTGTATTTCCCAACAGTCAGAGTGAGCGTACTATTCAGACGCTGAAGGATATGCTTCGAGCTTGTGTTATGGATTTTTGTGGCAGTTGGGATACTCATCTTCCATTGATTGAGTTTTCTTATAATAACAGTTACCACACGAGCATTAAGTGTGTACCATTCGAGGCTCTGTACGGGCGGAAATGTAGATCCCCTGTGATATGGACTAAAGTTAGAGAAAGTCAGCTTATTAGACCAGAAATTGTGCAAGAAACGACTGAAAAGATTGTTCATATTAAGGAAAGATTGAAGACGGCTAGGAGTCGCCAGAAAAGCTATGCTGATAAGAGGTGTAAACCTCTTGAATTCCAAGTTGAAGACCGAGTGTTACTTAAGGTATCTCCATGGAAGGGAGTGGTACGATTTGGTAAGAAAGGAAAGCTAGCACCACGATATGTGGGACCGTTTAAAATAGTGGAATGTGTTAGACCGGTAGCTTATCGGCTGAAGTTACCCTAGGAGCTAAGCTGTGTCCATGACACAGTTCATATATCAAACCTCAAGAAATGCTTGGCTGAGCCAGATGTTCAGGTGCCTTTGGATGAGATCGAGATTGATGAAAATCTGCGATTTGTCGAAGAGCCTATTGAGATCGTAGAACGAGATGTGAAAAAGCTAAAGCGAAGAAGAATTCCATTGGTCAAAGTTCATTGGAACTCTCGGCAAGGAGCTGAGTATACTTGGGAACGTGAAGACCAATTCCGGAAGAAATATCTGAATCTTTTCTCCGAACCCGTACTTTCCTCAAGTGCCGCAACTTGAGCCTTGAGGACAAGGCTCTTCTAACCGGAGGAGACTGTAACATTCCGTATTTTCAGGTCATTTACGACGTCATCTATTTTGCTAATTATTTTTTTTTCTCTCGTACGCGTTTACTTTTAATTTTAATAGTTAAGTTAAATCGCGTAAATTAAGAATCACCAATCAACGTAAACGGGCACCAAACAAATTAAAGTTTACGTCAAGTAATCATTATATTATTATTACTAAAGTAATAATTTACTTATTATGTTTTATTTTTATCGGTTACGTAAAACGTTTACGTTTCGCAATTTAATACATTTAGGCATACCCGGAAGCACCAAAACTTTTCTACGCTTCAACAAATACCCATTTTTATTCTCAATGCTCAAAAATTTATAAAACTTTACCCACATTTATCACTTGGGCCGAAATTACCTTAAAAGAAATAAGCTAGATCATACATTCTCAAGTATACACATTTAAATAAAACTACACTTACATTTAACTTACACATTTTTCACCTCAAATAATACTTTCACTACATTTTATTATCAAGATAATAACTAGTCAAACTCTTCCTTGTTTCCATGGGATAACCTCTAGTTTAGGGGACATAAGAACATACACATTTATTAGCTAGTTCATGTACACCTTTAGTTAGTAAAGACCTAGTAACTTGACTAACTATTTCCATGTTTCCCTCCCCCTTGTTTCCCTCATCTTGCCTAAAGACTTTCTAAACCACCTTTGACTAGTCTTGATACATATATAATACTAGCATACACATTCATGAATCATAACACTTAGCAAAATTCACACAAAACTCTCTTTTCCTCCTCCTTAGCTCACGGCTCAAAACCCTCAATATACACAACCCATATAAATTTTTCTACCACTTATACAAGCATACACACAACATATCTAAGACCTACTAAGATGGTTTGAAGGTTAGGTTAAGCCTTTACAAGTGTTGAAGCAAGATAAAGGAAGTTTGGGTTCTTTAGAAAAATTTGGGTTTCATTCTTGCAAGCTTGGTTTAAAAATCTAAACAAGGGTTTAGATTATATTTCTCATCATCATTCATCACTATAAGGTTATCTATAAACCTTCATGTCTTTACTTTTATCATTTTTATGTGTTTACATGTTCTATATAACTAAATCACCACTTAGGATATGTTTAACTTGTAAAAGTGGATTTTTCTTGTAAACATGATTTTATGAACTTATACACATGTTATATGGATATAAATATGGATCATGAACTTTATAAAATGTAAGACAAGTATATAATAAGTATTCGATAACTTGTGGTATTTATTAAGTTGAAAAGTATAGAAAACAAGTTATAAAAATGAGCACACCAAAAGATTTCAAAAGGGGCTGTTGGATTTCATATTTTAGACAGTAGGTTTAACACCTTAGAAAGATAGTACACCTCATGACGATTCCAAAATGATAAGAAACTCGAAAAACCGATTTATAACGAAAAAGATACGACGATTTCAAGTTTACGTTAAATATATACTTTTATAAAACTATTTTTATAAAAATTACTATTCACCACAGAAACTTATATTTTTAAAACATCATTAATATGATAAAACTTTTAAATACGAGAACGTACTCGAAAGAATCGCTAAAAACGGAGTTAAAACGAATAAGTTACGACATTTACGAGATTTACGATAACTAAATCTATAAAAATAAATATATAACTGTTATGAACAGTAAAATCACTATTCATCAGAAAAACTCAAATTTTGATAACTCGTCTTAATACGAAGGCGTGGACGTAAGAAACAAAAAAACGGACTTAAAACGAGAAAGTTACGCCAGTTTTACTAAAGTATACTTATAAACGTTTTTACTTTATAAATATGATTTCACTAAAACGATTAGATGGTGATGTAGCTATATAGAATTATATGTGGTATTAGTTAATCAAAGTACTATATTACTAGGGAGTTTCATAATGAGGCCTCTTCGGGGTGGCGTATCGACGAGTTGTTGGATTTACGATTTAAAGTGTCCTAGCTCCTCATACGTCACTACATGACCTCTTAATTATGATAGCCCGAACGATAGTATGATGAGCTATACGACCTATAAATAATCAAAGTGTTTAGTACTTATACGACCTATATTGGATTAGGTTGCATTCGATCGTAAGCGTGACGCATTTTCTATTGTGAATACTTGTTGATTACCATTCACTCGAGGTGAGTTCATAGCCCCCTTTTTACTACGTGATTGTTTTACAAAATCTACGGGGTGAATTACATTGCTTGTTTTACTATTGGACACAAGTGTTTTTCTAAGTGTTTTCAAAGTGTTTACAAAGTGTATGCTATCCAGATTACTGCCTGAATATTATTGCTAAGTTACCTTATTGCCGTGAAGTCCCTATTTATCATGAACCGTTAATTGCTATTGTAGTAAGCGCGAGTGTTGTGGATAGATCTATCGGGACTGACAATCCCCACCTTTCCTTGGGTCACTAGTTTGATCAAGGTGCATTTAACATTGAGAGGTGTTAGGTTGTTGGCAAGCATCCTATATTCTGATTGGGGCACAAATCTAGTTAAGGCTTCGGGGTCATGAGCTTAGTGCAATAATAAACGTTTTGGACTACTGAATGTGTTTCAGAGTCTACTATTACTTCGATCTTGTGGTCCACCCTTTTTACCGATAAACCTATGATTTCACTCAACCTTTGTGTTGACTTTTAGCATGTAATTTCAGGTCCTAGGGTATGAAGATCGGAGGGGAGCCGTGGCGGATATCAATGAAGACGGATTCTGTGTTTTATCTAAAGTTTATGCAACTTTTATTATCTTTAAAAACTTAAGTCATCTTTTGGTATTATGAATCTTTTGGTATAATTAAAAATGTATGTGAAATGTTTATGACTTATAAAACATATGGGACCTAATGTATGAACTCTGATATTTTGCTATGGCATCGAATGAAATCTTATCTTAAAACGTCCATTTAAGGTCGTTTCATATATCTTGATTGTTGTACTTTGACGTAGCACCCCATTGTTACCATTCCGCTGCTACCTGATTTTGGGGGTGTTACACGACTTTTTTATATAATAAATACTATTTATCAAATATATAACGCATATCTTCCGATTCATTCAGATCAAAAAATACCCGCAGAAAGATCTTCGAATTGCGAACAAAACGAGCCCAATATTTATGCTTCTGACATACGCACGATTTTATAAAAAATGTTAAAGTTTAATATAAATAGAATTTTGTTTTACAAAACGTACCCTCTACTTATAACTATTTATGACTTTTTTATATAATAAACTTTATTTATCAAATATATAACACATATCCACCGATTCATTCAAATAAAAAAATTCTCGCGGAAAGATCTTCGAATTGCGAACAAAATGAGCCTAATATTGCAATGCTTCTAACATACGTACGATTTTATAAAAAACGTGAAGGTTAATATATATGTATATATATATATATATATATATTATATTATTATATATATAATATATATATATATATATTTATATATTATTATATATATATATATATATAAATATATTAAAAAAAACTTACTTTCAAAAACACGTCCATAAACTACTAATAACTTTAGATACATGTATGGGGGTTAGAAACGTACAATTCTATGAGAATTTAAATTATATAAATAATCGTATACTTTTTTGCCACTTACAGCCAGGCTCAAAAAAAAAAAAAAGAAAATTTACAAAATAAACCCTCAACTTTTAACTATTTACGACTTTCTTATATAATAAACTTTATTTCTCAAATATAGTAACACATATCTACCGATTCATTCAGATCAAAAAACCCACGGAAGAATCTTCGAATTGCGAACAAAACGAGCCCAATATTGCAATGCTTCTGACATACGTATGATTCTATAAAAAATGTTAAAGTTTAATCTATATATATTTAAAAAAAACTTCCAAAACACACCCTGAACTACCTAATAACTTTAAAATAAACGACAATGGTTAGGAACGTACAATTCTGTGAAAATTTAAATTATATAAATAACCTATACTTTTTTGCCATTTACGACTGTATTTAGAAACAGATTTCGTATTCATATTTACATTTATATACATACTAAATGTCGTTAGCTGTATAAATAACGTATACTTTCGCCCCAACGACAAATACTCATTCAAATTCCGTGATTGTTAAAAAATGCTCAGTGAAATAAAATACATGTGTTGCATACAAGTCAGCCCGCCGCAACGCGCAGACATATTCCTACTCAATATTCATTTGAGATCGATTTGCAAAAAATTTATTCCCCGCGGCAACGCTCGGTGCATCTTGCTTGTTACACATTACACATTATAAATATACATATTTTACTTATAATCAAAAACCGTTTAATACGACGTCGTTTTGGACGTTCAAAAACATTGCTCCTGCCGAGCCCACATGATGTAACCCAACCCAGCTGAAAATGGCCCAATCCCAGGCCCAATCTTTTTTTAGACTTTTGATGAGATACACACTCCAGAACCATCTCCTCCATTTTTCACCTCCCACTCCAGAACTATCTCCTCCATTCCACATCACAGCTATGGTAAAATTGTTTTCTTTGATTACAAGATGTACCGGCGGCACTAATGAGGCCGAGCTATCTTCCTGTTGGCATGGGTAAGCTTTGAAGTTTTTTTCATACATCGTAGCTTCAAGCTGCTACAAATGGGTTTCGTTTTATTGCCTCAAATTCCAGGTATGTGGTTTTATAAGATTCAACTTAACATTTAACTTTTCTTATACCTTGAAATTATTTAGGGTGTATCTGATTGTTTTTCTTAGTGTATGTTAAATTATTGCTTTTCTGATAATCAGGTTGACGGTGTTTGGGATGCCAATCCTGTTTATCTTATTATATGTTAGTGAAATTAGCTACTTCAAATAAGCAAGGTACTTTTCTTATATATTAGTGAAATAAGCTACAAATTGCAATTTGTTGGTGCGCGTGGGTTTCAGAATAGCTTATGTTCTAGACATATCTAATTTTCCTAAGACATAACTACTTATTTAGCGTATGTTTTATGTCATAAACTTATGTAAGCCGCAAAGTTTCAAAATAAGCCATAAAAAGTGAGCTGCTAAAACAGAAGGTCAAAACCAGATAAGCCATAAGGCAGCTATATAAGCCGAAACAAACACCCCTGTCATAAATTTGTGTTTTTTCATCAAGTGTTTACCATATATCTTCGCTTGGTTTCCTTTTGTTTGCAGCTTCACAACCATAAGAAAATTAACACATCATGGGATGCTATTTTTACCTATTGGACACACACTTAGGAGTGGAATGTTTGGAATTGATGAGGCCAAGGGTACATCCTCTTATGGTGCGAGGTGAGTTGAAAATATGTATACTTATTGAATTTAAAATAATTGATGTCGAATTCTTGATGGAATGAGGAAAAAGGCCGTAGTCAACTGGCAGTGTTTTCGAGCACAAGTGAGTATATTTATAAGGCCCGTATCTTGGCGAGGTAGCCGCACTTGGATTGTGGTTGCAGCCATGGCGGGTGTATCGTATTGCACCTATGTTCGCATTTCAATTTTTAAATGTTGATGATCATTTAATTTTCTGATGACCCGGGTTGCGATTGAATATATTTCTAAACTGTGATAATAAGTTGTGATTGCGTTGTACTTGGCTGTGATGATCCTTTGACTATGTTGTGTTGTTGCGAAAAGTGGAAGGATGGCAGAGTGCGAGAATTGCTCGCCTCAGCAACCTCCACGAGCGCAGCCACGACATCAATTAATTTGACCCAATTTTAAAGGGATGCAATTTTGAGAGGTGAAGAATGGAGGAGATGGTTCTGGAGTGTATTTCATCATAAGTATAAAAAAAAGCTAGCATGGGATTGGACCAAGGCAATTAGCCTAGTTGAGGCAAAAAATAGCCTGCAGTCAAAACGACTGTGTATCTTGGCGGGGCAGCCGCACTTGGATTGTGGTAGCATCCATGGCGGGTGTTTGGTATCGCATCTATGTTCGCATTTGTATTCTAAATGTTGATAATCTTTTAACTTTCTGATGCGCCGGGTTACGGTTTAATATATTTCTAAACTGTGGTAATAAGCCGTGATTGCGTTGTACTTGGCTGTGATGATCCTTTGACTATGTTGTGTTGTCGTGGAAAGTAGAAGGATGACAGAGAGCGAGAATTGCTCGCCTCAGCAACCTCCACAAGCGCAGCCACAACATCAATTAATCTAAGCCAATTTAAGCAACTTAGATTCATGACGGTGCAAACTTAGCGCGCTGCAGGGTAGATACAACCACACTTGACTACGGCTTTGTATAAACTCCATATGGAATAGTCTTATTTGGTTGCTTGTTAGAGCTCAAATCCGATGTCGTTTTGACATCGGGCCGAATTTAGGCCACATTAAAAAAATAAAACAATTTTCACTGGCCCATTAATGAGAAAAAAATGAAAACTTACAAAACGAACCCTCAACTTTTAACTATTTACGATTTTTATATAATAAACTTTATTTATTAAATATATAACACAAATCTACTGTTTCATTCAGATAAAAAAATATCATCGGAAAGATCTTCGAATTGCAAACAAAACTAGCCCTACATTGCAATGCTTCGATTTTATAAAAAATATTGAAGTTTAATATAAATAGAGAAAAAAAGGAAAATTTGCAAAACGTATCATCAACTTATAACTATTTACGACTTTTTTATATAATAAACTTTATTTCTCAAATATATAACACATATTTACCGATTCATTCAGATCAAAAAATACCCGCGAAAAGATCTTCAAATTGCGGACAAAACGAGCCAAATATTGCAATGTTTTTGACATACGTACGATTTAAAAAAAAATGGTCACGTAAATAAAATACATGTGTTGCATACAAGTCAGCCTCGCCGCAATGCGCGGACACCTTCCCACTCTATATTCATTTAAAATTAATTCGCAAAAAAATATGTCCCGCTGCAGCGCGCGGGTTATCTTGCTTGTATATACACATTTAGCATTACATACGAGGACAAAAATCCATAGGCTTCACATTGAGGCTGTTTTATTTCTATTTCCTTGCCCCAAGTTGTCTGGCCCATTTATTATACCCTTTAGAAATGGCCTAACCATTTTACCAACTTTATAGCAAGTTGCCAAAGCTACATCCATCTCCATAACGTTATCATTTCTTACAAAGATAGCACCTTCACATCAATTAATTAACTAGCTAGATGATCACAATTGAACAGTTCAAAATGACGTGTAGATTTTTTTTTTGTTTTTTGGTTTACATATACAGGGGGTGAGATCATTAAAAAACAATGTCATATCAAAGAACAAAAGAACACATCCTAGCTATCTATTTTTCATCAAATAATAAAAAATCTCATTTTTAAAAATTAAATATCTACAGTCTGCAAAACGTAAATCGTAGCAACGACAAAAAAACACACAATCGTGACTAGAAATAAATCATCTCTTACTATAAGATGGGCACTTATATAGTTTCGATTCGAACTGTTTTCGAATTTTTATTTCGAGTCACTCGGAAAAAATCCATGTGATTTGTATCAGAATCACAAGTGATTTCATAAAATGCCATAAGTAGATTTTTGAAACAAATCACATGGATATTTTTCTCAGGACGTTAACTAAAAAAAATCGATTTCATATTAACTTTTGAACTGATTTTTTTAGATGTTAAAATTTCATGCGAAGATAAAAATTACACTGATTATGAGAAAACACTTGGGATTGATTCACTTCTAAAAGACCACTCAACATTACTATTGAAGCATATGGGGCAACATCTTTTGTGGAACCCTAACATGGATATATGCATGTACTATAGGTTCCTAACTTAATATGTAACTACAACTGTATAACCCTAACATGGATATATCCATGTAGCGTAGGTTGCCTAACTTAATATGTAACTGCAATTGCCACTTTATGATCTTATATTTTGTATAATTTTGTAAAATTATAACACTAATCTATGCATTAGACATCACGCATAAACATCTCCGCCACATCTTTCTCCTTCTTGAGAATACATGAATATATATAACAGCCATACTAGCAAAAACGAATTACCCAATTTTTTACATAACATATACATAACCATTATTTTTTAAAATGTTAACATCTAAAAACAATAATTCAATGTTACATCAATATATATTAGCCAAATTTTTACATAATGCAGTGTTTTCGATATAACAACATATTAGCCCCGCCACAACGCGCGGGTCATGATCCACCTCGTTACATATATACTAATTTGCATGTCGAAAGCTTATTAGACTCTTAACTGGGCTTTTTTTAGTTTATTAGCATATAACACACTATCAAAACATCCCTTAATTATGAAAAGAACAAAAAAAAAAAAACCCTTAAATATAAAAAATCAACATAAATCAACCCTTAACTTATTGATTTTTTTTTTACACACAATACTTAATAATAAAGTAGCATCGCCGCAACGTGCGGGTTATTTTCCCTCTCGTCAGGGCCGGATTTTGGGGCGTGCAGGGTGATCAACCGCACAGGGCCTCTCAATTTTCGGGGCCCCCGATGTTGTAAACGCATGACTAGATTTATTTAGTGTTTAACGTAATGCCGATGAGAATATAGTCTAGAACGTAAGATTCTTACGTTATATAAATGAAAGAAATATTAGTTTTAATCGATTAAAAGAAGAAATAAAAGAAAGCAGAGTTGCAGAGCAATCGGGTTGAGGAAGATGGCTGTTATGTGTATTATTCACTTTTTGACCCTAAGGTTTATAGTATTTACATTTTCATCTTAGCATTTTTAGTTTTATACTTAGAAAAAAGTACAAATGAGTTTATAGATTTACACTTCTAACCCTAAGTTTAAAAAAATATTTAGAACTGGCATAATTAGGTTTGAACGTTTTTCTATACTCTTTTAATGATAAGTTCTATATGTGGGTCAGTAAAATTTTATGGTAAATCTAGACGTTATGTACACTTTTTTTTATGTTTACTAATACTTGCCTTTTTATATATTTATATAACATATGCTTAAAATCGTGTTATTCGAAAGGCCTACACTGTCAGATTAGCACAGGGCCTCTAAAATTCACGGGACAGCCTTGCCTCTCGTTCATATAAATCAAGTTTATGCATTAAAAAAATGATTTTTATTCTTATATTGTTTGACTAAAATTATGACCGGGAACAATATCAAGACTTTAGCAAAATAAAAACGAGTATCACGAATGAGCAGATGCATGTGAAATATGTCAAACTGGAAGCATCTCTATCATTTTTAATAGGAAACATAAACATCATATCGTTCAATAGTCATTTCTGTGAACTTATAGACATCGAATTCAGTAAAAAAAAAACTTAAAAAGCCTATGTATTACACGGGTCTTAAACTAGTATCAATATATAAGGAAGATCTGAACATTCTCGATGCCAACGTCAGCCCTTCATTCCTCGTTTAAATTTTAGATGATAGCTGGGCTTGACTCCTTTCTTTTTGATTATTTATTTGGCCTCAACTTAGTTGGACTATTGGACTTGGCATAAAAGGTAGCTAGTAAGGTTTAGATACATTAGAAAGTGGGCTTCGTCTTCGGTCTATAATGGGCTTTATCTTCGAGCTTTTCTCGGGCTTTAATAATCTTCAAAAAAATACTTAAAAACCCGTACTTTTGCTCAAATATCCTTGTTCCGTACCTACAATAATAAATAACTAATTCAAACTATATAAGCACTTAAAATTCACATTTTTGCTATTTATTTTGCTAGAAATAAAAGATTTTTGACTTTAAATATATGTATAAATTAGCGAATATCAAATAAGGAAAGTTGTCTGTAACACTATTTAACAAATATTTCTAGTTTAAATACTTCCCTTTTTACAAAACCCTTTTTTGAAGGAAAACAAAATAATATGAAAGTTTTTCATTTTTACTGTGGAATTCGGGAGTATCCTTTTTTATTTCCTTTTGAATCAATGCCAGACGAACCGATCTAGAGATGGAAGTTTTATTTAAATACTCCGGACACTAATTCAACTTTATTAATATTTTTAATTTTTTTAGTTTTTCCTCGGTCCTTTAAACATCCGAGTCAACAGGAGCGAGCCGTCAGAAAACGGTTGTCTTATTTCGACCTCGGTTATATTTTCCCAGACCATTTATACATCCGAGTCAACGGGAGCGGGCCGTCAGGAAACGGTTTTTTTTCATCACTAATGTGTTCAACTTATACCTGATGTTGAACGATGTAGTTTAGCAGAAGGTTATCGTTTGAATATGGGGAAAATCCGACCATTGCCGAAAATAGTGGATCTAAAAATCCTATTACGATTTTCATTTCCATTCTCTTCCAATAACTTCTCTTAATGTCTGTAAGAATATGTAACTTTGATCTAATGGTGATCTTGGCATCAAATACTTCGGTTCTATTTTCCATGATAACCAAATATATTAGATACACTACACACACAAGGAATTAGGGTTTGGTGAAATAACTACAAAGTTAGGCTTTTTGATCGTATTGAGGAAGAGGTTAAGATAGAATGTAGTTATTGTTTTGATGAGTGTGTTTTTTAATACGTTTGCTATTATTGGTGGTTTTATTTGGGGTTTATGTGGTTTTGATTGTTTTGTTTTGCGTTTTTTTGGTTCTTTGATATGGATGATAACTGTGTTTTTTATATGTTGCATTTGTGTGGTTTTTTTAGTTTGAATTATTAAGAGGCACAAAAAACGAGGAGAGTAACACATATATCAAAGTTGTACTTTTTGCGGGTATTTAGGAAAAAAATACAAAAGTTGTACTTTTCACCCACTGGTCGCCCAAAGAATTTAATCTAATACATCGGTTACCTTAAGGTAGTATGTTTGACAAATGACAAAATACAAGTCGTCTCGAGTATAAAATACATTGATCACCCACCCCTACTATTGAAATCTTACACAAATAGTACTTGCAAAGCTTGTTAATTTTTGGTAAAGTCTCTCGAATTGCCCGAGTCATCTTAGGGCATATGTAAAAACAAATTTTTTATAGGGCAACACATTATTCACATGGGGTAAAAATAGAATTTTGTGTATCCATCTCACTATAAACTTGTTGTATAAACATTCATGTATTGGTCTACGTGCTAATTAACCAAAAGGTTATAGCTTTTAACGAACATATTGTGTGTTAATTTGCATGCAAACGCGTGGGAATAAGGGAAGACAAAAGTTCTAGAGACAACTTAACCAAAAGTAATGCTATATGAAACTTTTTAAGACAAAAAAATTTTAAATTATGAGCGATAAAATTTCACACATCGCTTGTTAAAAGAAGTGTCATTGTTTTCGAGCAAAGAAAGTGTCATGCGTTGGAAACTACTACTATAACTATAAATTTGGCACAACTGAAAGACTCACAAAATCAATGCTTCAATAAATTCATCCTATGTCATCGAGATGATACCATGCATGATGCATGCATATATATATATATGTTTAGCATCTCCTTTTTACATCATTTGTAAATCATACGTAAAATTTTTAGACTTGGTCATGAACATTCTTATTATTGCGGTTTTTGTTTTGATTTTATCTCCAAGCTTGTCTCGTGCAGCAAGTCCTGCTGTTTTCATATTTGGGGACTCGCTGCTTGATATTGGGCAGAATAATTACGTAATACAGGCCATTGGAAAGGCCAAGTATCCTCACTATGGTGTAGACTTTTTCAACTCAACTCCTAGTGGAAGGTTTAGCAACGGCCTAAACATGGCTGATTTTATAGGTAAATTTTCCATAATAACTTGATAACAAGATATCTAAATAAAGTTTCAAATTGCCACTCAGTTTTATGTACAAATAATACATATATCTGTGTGTTGCCTAAATTATAAATGTGAGCTTGTTTATGCAGCTAGAGTAGCCTTTGGAGAATCTGTGACAAGCCCACCAGCGTTCCTATCTCTTTTCTATGGAGGAAAATATGGCGAAAAGAGGCTTGCCACTGCGATAGATTTCAATCGTAGGAGACGTTGGCAGAGACCTGTAAAAAGCTTTAACTCCCCTTCAAGGGCAATAAGGGAGAATCCTGCTATAGGACTAAACTTTGCTTCATCAGGAACTGCTATTCTAGACACTAATACTGCTGTAGATGTAAGATCTGGATATTTGTTTTCTTTTTTGCTTGGTCGTGGTTTTATCGTTAGATAGTAGAACCATCTAATATGGGAACAAGACAAACGAGTATAAAGCCGCTAAAGCTCTGAATATATGCAAAAAATGTAATTTAAAAGAAGTTTGTTTGTTAATCCAATCCCAGCCTTATTTTATTATGCATTGTTAGATGTTATTCAAATTGTTCAAATTTCAAGTCTTAAAGTTTCGTTATTCTAATGTTATATATATTTTGGCAGCAAGCATTGTCAATATCCGACCAAGTCGGACAACTAATGTTTGTCCATGGGAACCTCAGTGCGACAATAGGTTCTTGGAAAACACAGCTTTTGTTTGCAAAATCAACATTTTTTCTTGGTTTGGGAAATAATGACGTACACTTTTATGCCTTGTTTCGAATTAAGATGGATCGTGATGCTTATGTCGACACACTTGTACAAAGCTTCAATAACACTCTTCAGAGTCTTTACAACCTAGGAGCAAGGAAGTTTGCAATTCTTGGTGTTCCGTATGTTGGATGCAGTCCATTAATGAGAGTCACTAGTTTGACCGGGAGTTGTTCACAAACGGCAAACGATTTAGCAGCACAACTCAATACTGGACTAGAACAGCTTTTGTGGAATATGATGATTAGTTCAAAAGGAATGGTCTATTCTTTTGCAAATTCATACGATTTATTTCATGACTTTTACGATAACCCTGAACGTTATAGTAAGTAACAAGCTGACTTAGCTATAATCTCATGTTGTATCTAGTTATCGATCAAGGCGTTGCTAACGAAATTCACTTTTTTTGTTCTATTTGACAGATTTTCAGAATGTGATTGATGCGTGTTGTGGATTAGGGAGGTTTAATGCCATGACCAATTGTCTTCCTGTTGCGAGTTTGTGTAAGAACCGGGACGAGTATCTTTTTTGGGATGTGTCTCACCCAACGGAAAATGCCGTGAGGCTTTTGGTAGAATCATTTGCATTTGGTGGGCCACAATATGCGAGGCCAATCAACTGGGCTAGATTAGTGAGCTTGTAATTGGTTAAGCTCCTCTTACTGCTTTGTTTGCTTCTTTTTCGATCTAGTTTACTTTATATTATTGGTTTATACTTGTTACTGGAAAACAAATCTTAATGATTGACTATGTATTTGCACCGTTGAAATTATTGTAGTTAACTGGGGTCTTGAGCCTTTAATTTTATACATCGTACAACAAGTGTTCTTGTGGCTCAAATAACTGTGTAATATATACAATTATTTGATGGGTTAGGTTATAAAAATCAATGTTTTGAAAATCGGGTTTTTAATCGAACCGATCAAGTCACCGGGTTACTGGTTCAATCGGTTCGACCGCCGGGTCAACCCGGTTTTCCATAAAAAAATTTTTTATATATTTGCAATAATATGTATATATATATATATATATATATATATATATATAGAGGAGGGTTAATGTGTGAGATTTCTTAAAATTATTAAAATGAGAACCAATCTATACCGTTGGATCTATTAGTTGATATTAAATGAGAATATTATTAAATGAGTGACATTATGGTCATTAAATAGAACTTCAAGGGTATTTTTCTAAATTCTTTTTTCACCATCTATTAGTACAATATCTCGAAAATAACTGACGCGTCGTGGTACAATATCTCGAAAATAATTGATGCGTCGTGGTACAATATCTCAAAAATAACTGATGCGTCATGGTACAATATCTCGAAAATAACTGATGCGTCGTGGTACAATATCTCGAAAATAACTGATGTGTCGTGTACAATATCTCGAAAATAACTGATGTGTCGTGATACAATATCTCGAAAATAACTGATGCGTCGTGGTACAATATATTAAAAATAACTTTGACGGATATATATGTCTTTGACGGATATATCTGTCGAAAATAACTTTGACGGCTATATCCGTCAAATATATGAATGGTGAGCAATAACTTTGACGGATATATCCGTCGAAAATAACTGATGGGTCGTGGTACAATATCTCGACAATAATTGAATGCGGTGCGTGGTGCAATATTAGAAAAATAACTGAGCGGTCATGTTGGTACAGTATCTCGAAAATAACTGATGCGTCGTGGTACGATATTTTAAAGTGGTGACGACGTTGGGTTTTTTTAGATAACAAGTTTTTTTAGTGTTGTGTGAGAATGATAATTTAGGATTAAATAAAGAGTAATAATTTAAATGTCTATAATACCCTTATGTGTTTATTTAAGGATCAAATGAGAAGAAAAATTATAATGAGAATGATAAGAAGAAACCACAACCACACATTTCAGCTGCACCTATAAAAATACATGCATCTCCCCTTAAAATTCTCTTTCCTATTTAAAATGTGTAGCTAGAAATTCTTCTTATTCTTCTCATTATATTTTTTTCTTCTCACTTGATCCCTTCCCCATATATATATATATAAGCTAGTTAAAATGGTGTAGGTGCTTAAAGTTGTTAAAGTGAGAAGAAATAGATATTGGACAAATATCACATTCGTTAATTAGTTGTTAGCCCGTGTACGAGTTATTGGTTCGTGTATGAGTTGTTGGAGGTTTTGGTTCGTGTACGAGCAGTTGGTTCGCGATTTTTAGTATTAACAGTTTCTTGTGTATCAGTTGTTTATCATAGTTTAACAATTGTTTTGTTAACTCGGATGTAAATCGTAAGAGTGTATAACTGAATTTGCGTAAAATGTTTATTTTTAGTAATAGTCTTTTGTGAAGCAAAACTATGTATCATGTGTATCAGCTATAAATGGTTACGTATCAAGTTTTTTAGTGGTTGTACATTAATTTTTATGTATAATATTTAATGTCATGTATCTACTATTAATTAAATCACATAACAATTAATAGATTCAATGGTTAAGATCACTTCTCATTTTAACAACTTTAAGCTACTACACTACATTCATATAGGGGGACTTTCTTTTCAGAACCATTCTTAGTGCGAGAACTGACAGAACCACCAAAAACATACATGCACGCCTTTTAAAAATAAAAAAAATACATGAAAATCATCAATAATCGTAAGAATTCACCTATGTTCTTCAGTTTCATCATGAAATCTTCCTCTTCTTTCACAAAAACCTTACACACGGCCGTAATATTGTTGTTGCACACCTTATAAGAACATACATGCACACCTTTAAAGAAAAATTTTGTATTTCCAATTTTTTATCAAATTCTTTAGAACAACTATGTTTTTTTTAAAACATATATGTTGTTTTTAGAAAATATGTGCAAAAATACAATTATTGAAGGCGATGCATTCTTGCATGTTCTTTTGGTTGGTTCTGTAAGTTAGTTCTCGCATTAAGAAGGGTTCTTGAAAAGGAAAGTCTCAATATATTATATATATATATATATATACTATATATATAATATATTATATATATATATATATATATATATATATTTATATAATCCTTAAATGTAATTTATAGTTTTATTTATTTAATATTACTGACTATACCATCAAACACATTACGATAACTAACGTTTATTAACAAAGTATTTTAAAGTAAACTTTGGATCATCAAACGCATTTTCCATCATTCTGATTTCCTAAGCGAAAAAAACCCTTGTTAAAAATTAATTTTCTTTTAGGTCGCATCCGTTGTACGCACCACGTCTCGTTTTCCGTTTTCTTCGTGATCTATTTCTAGACGTTTACTCTTTCATTTCACCGACTCGAGGTGAGTTCATAGCCTCACTTTTACTTGTTTTGAATAATTGTTTTATAACTTGGGGTGAGAAACATTGCTTGCTTTTAAAATGGTACACAGGGTACTATTACGTGAGAATTCCTCGTTTACGATCATTTTTTTGTTGCATAAGTTGCGTTTTGACTATCTAATGCCGAATTATCATTGAATACTATTAATCGCCTTTTAACCGACTGGCTGGTTAAGTGAGCACGAGTGAATAAATAGATCTATTGGGACTAATTATCCTATAAGGGAAGAACGCACTTATAGTTCGAAGTTTGCAGAACCTATCGGAATATATGTCATGTCGAAACTAGTTAGGTGGTCTTTGGTCGGACACCTAAAGGGCAAGCCTTACATAGCAATGTACATGCTATCTTTCAGTATTAGCTTCGGTGTCATGAGCTTAATGCAACTTAAATGCCTTTTTATGTGAAGTTGTATCTGTTATAACTGTCGCATACGTTTTGATAAAATTGTGGTCCATACTAATTACGTTTGAACTAAACCTATGAATTCACCAACTTTATGTTGACGTTTTAAGCATGTTTTTCAGGTGCTTAGCTTTGGACTTCTCCGATGTGCTATGTGGAGTCTACGTGCAATATGATATCATCTTTCAAGACTTTATTATCATTCATACTCGTTGTCTTTTGAAAACTTAATTATGCTTCGTACGTTTTAAATTTCATTTCAATCTTAACAAGACTTATCCATTTTAATGAACTACAACGGATATGATTTTCAAAACGTCCATTAGTGGTCGTTCTTTGTACTTTGTGTGATGTATATTATGACGTCACGCCCCCGGACACGTATTCCGTCCAGGCCCCGTTTGGGGGTGTGACAGAAGTGGTATCAGAGCCAAGGTTGATTAGAGAACTTATAAGGTAGTATATAATAGGTATGGTTTAACCAGGATGTGGATCCTACGTGTTTTCAAGTAGGCATTATACATGTTTTTGCTTGGTGTATAAGTGAGTTCCATTTGCCTTGAACATGCTATTGATATGGAGTTATTCTTGCCCTGCGTTTATCGTTCCCTGCGTTAGGTTTCTTTGCGTTTATTTTTGCCCTTGAGCTCTATTTTGCTATGAGCTTACGTTTGTCTTGCGTTTATTCTTCTCTGCGTTTACGTTCACCTTACGTATATTTGCCTATTTACATATATGGAAGTTGTCTATTATTGTGTTGTATATATATATATTTATATCTTATATATTTATTTTATATATATTATATATTATATATGTGTGTGTGTGTGTGTGTGTTATATATTATATATATAACATATACTATACATATATATATATATATATATAACTTTCTAGGTACATTTTGAGTGTGAACAATGTTCATTGTTATTTTATGGACATTGCGAGTGAAACAATTGTCTCGTTTAATTCTACAAATCATCGTTGCATCATACGATGGTCTTTAATAACTTTTTCGCGACTTTAATAAATACCGTTCGTTTTGCGTAATTTTGGAAACCGTTGCAGTCTGCCGACCCACCGATTATTATCCTTATATTCGACTATTGAACACCGCCCCATTTGTTGAAAACACCTAAGTCATCTCATTACGTCTTATTTTTTCGTACTTCTGTAACCCCTAGGAGCAATGCCGATTTAATTTGCACACAACTTTAAACCCATCATCCTTCATAACATTCCATTTTGGAAAACACGGAATTTTGAAAAATTCGGACTTATTATATTTACTACGTTCGAATTTGAGAAAATACCGACAGGAAAATGGAATGAGTTCCGCGAAGGATCGCGCTTATTGTAACCCGACGAAGTTACTTAAGGTATTAAAGATGTTGTTGTCTTTTTGATGGCAAAAAAAAAAATTCATGGGCTCACGACTTAACATGGATCAGGTGTACGTTAGGAAACCAAAATGGTTAAGGAATGTCAACAACGAAAAATAAAGACAGAAGGTCGTTGTGAGAGCTAACATTGCGTGACAAATAACAAAAATGGATACTGTAAAGAAAGTTACCCTTACTACCACAACGTAAGTTGCACCACACGGGCCATGATTTGTGGAGTGCATTAACTATAGGGAGTATGGCATATGAGTAGAGCTTGTTGGACACCCGTTCGGATAACGACTTAGAGACCTCTGTGCCAAACTAGGAAACCTGACAGGTACCTATTTTTAGAGTGGGAAATGGACATATCAAGGTGTAATGGTTAAATCTGAACCTTGCGGAACGATGTTTTGGAGGTAAAAGCTGCAGGACCTCTAACGCCGTCAAAGAAGAAATGATAAGGAGAGAATTTCCCTATTTTCTAGCGAGACCTAAAATAGACTTGTGACCGTAAACCCCTTAAAAGAGTATGAACTTGTATTCCCTGTGAATTTCGTGTATTGAGTGGATGTTTCTAAACCCTCTACTCATTTTGTGCTATGACAATTTTGTCAGTTACACCTAAAAAAATTCTATTGCCTTATGTCCTCAAATATATTACCTTCTTACAACCCATTTCACCATTATTTTACAAAAAGTTTTACTAAAGTATAAACCATTTAGATGTCTTCCTTATGAACTATTTTAGTGTCGTTATAAACTAATTAGATGTTATCCTATGAACTATTTTAGTGTCGTCTTATAAATATAGTAGTTGTCACGTTACAAGCTATTTTACCGTCAGCTTACAAACCGTTTAGCTGATAGCTTCTTGTTTATTTCAACACCTTATAAACCATTTCACTATCATTTATAAACCATTCTAGCGTCACCCCATAAACTATTTTATAAACTAATTTATAAACATTTTATAAACTATTTTACCATCAGTCTACGAACCATCTTACTGACGGCGTATTAACCATTTTACTACCATTCTATAAATGCATTTTGTTACCATCTTATAAACTGTTACGTCGTCACCCTATAAACTATTTTGCTATCATTAATGTAAGACGTTCCACTAAGGCGGCCCTTCCAAAACCTTTTTTCTATTATCTTATAAACCATTCCGTTAGTAATTTATATAAACCGTTTTCCTATCATCTTATAAACCATTTTTGTGGGAATATTATAAACTACTTCATTAACATAAACTGTTTCACCGTCGTTTTATAAACTGTTCATACCATATAAGATTTTTAAACATAACACTAGTTTGACGAAATGAGCATATTATCGTTAGTTCCTAAATTATGCATTAGCCTGATCACCTATGTATAATTCAGGAAGGACCATGCTATGCTGGGAGTAGTCACCATAAAAATTTTGTCAATTTACCCTTACTTTCTATTTTTTTTTTCTTTCTTTCTCTACATTGTCAACAGGATTATATTTGTACTGTTTTTATTAATTTTTTAGCAATGCGATTTCGTGATGTCGGTGCGGTCATGTGGTATTCGTTTTCTTATTATAAGCATATAATTAAGCAGAGAATTTTTCTAAACCTTAGCTTATCAGAGACAATCACACCCTTAGCCGAGAGAGACCGGAATCCTACTCCTATGTAGTCACGATATTACTGATTGTAAGAACTTGAACGTAACTGACTTAGCACTCTAATTGGATTATAACCAAGAGAACTAGGAGATTTCCTTCAATATACTTACCCCTTAGTGAATTAGAATCACGTAAATTACGAGATTCTCATACCGACAAAACTTCTGATGGACCTAAAGTTAAAGCAAAGGACGAAATTATTACAAGTACATGGAACCTAGTTGATAGGAGCTCACATCCACTGAGTTTAGCTCTTTAAATGACATCGTCCCATATACCGTAGACACTAAGTACTCTATTGAGTTAGCCAACGGAAAGGTCATAGGAATTGATACCATCATTTAAGATTGTCCACTGAATTTTCTGAATCATCTATTCAAAATAGACTTAATACCCATAGAACCTTGTAGTTTCGACGTTATCGTTGGTATGAATTGGTTGACAAGGTACCACGTCCTGATCATTTGTGATAAAAAGATTGTTCGTATACCTTTAGGTGATGAAACTTTAACGATTCGAAGCAATAGGAGTGATGGATATGCATCGATAGTTGCTAGGAAGCAAGAGCTGAGTTGTTTGATAGGATTGGTACGTTGGAGCGGGATAACTTGAGACTCGGAGGCATGTTATGTGTTGAGAGAAAAAGAGTTGACCATCTCCGGCGTAGTAGGTCGTATGCTCAAAGGGATTTATAAGACCCAGATCCTCGCCCTGGAGAGTTTCAATATTGTTTGTCAAAAAGAAGGATGGATCCTTCAGGATGTACATCGACAGCCGAGAATTAAGCAAGCTAACCGTGAAGAACCGTTACCGTTACCTAGTATAGATGATCTTTTCAATCAACTATGAGGATCTATCATTTACTCAAAAATCGACCTAAGAACTAATGACTACTAATTAGAGTTTGAGAAAAGGACATTCTAAGACCGCATTTAGGACCCGTTATGAACAATTCAAGTTTCAGGTCATGCCATTTGGTTTGATCAACACACCAGAGGCATTCATGGATCTCATGAATCAGGTGTACAAACCGTACTTGGATAAGTTCGTGATAGTATTCATCGATTATATCTCTATTTGCTCAAGCAGAAATAAGGAGTACAAAGAACACCTTAGGCTTATCTTGGGATTGCGTAAGAATAAGGGATTGTACGCCAAATTCTCTAAGTGCGAATTCTGGCTCCTGAAAGTGCAATTTCTTGGCCACGTTGTTGATAGTCAAGGCATTCACGTCGATACCGCCAAGATTGAGTCAATCAAGGATTAGGCAACGTCTACGACTCCAACGAAGATACAAAAATTCTTAGGTCTTTCCGGTTATTACCGACGATTTATCGAAGGTTTCTCTAGGATATAGAAACCTCTAACCGAACTGACTCAGAAAATGTGAAATACGAATGGGAAGAAAAAGAAGAGGAAGCCTTTCAACTATGATGTAGAAACTTTGGCGTGCACCGATTTTAGCATTTCCCGACTGAACGGAAAGCCTTGTGACTTATAACGCCTCGCATAATGGATTTGGTACTATAATGATGCAGAAGGAGAAGGTGATAGCTTGCGACTCTCGACAACTAAAAGTTTATGAGAAGAACTACATGATACACGACCTAGAATTAAGAGCAATAGTGTTTACTCTCAAGATTTAGGAACACTACCCGTATGGCATGAAACGCACCACGTTTACAAACCATAAGAGATTACATCAAATTCTAGATCAAAAGGAATTGAACATGAGACCACTTAGATTGTTAAGAGTGCTCAGTGATTTCGATTATAAGATTCGATATCACCCTAGAAAAGCAAGCGTGGCGGCAGACGCTCTAAGTAGAAAGGAACAAGCTAAGCCTCACAGGGTGAGAGCCTTAGTGATGACCATTAATTCAAGCCTACCGCCACAGATTCATGAGGCACGACTAGAAGCTCTCAAGAAAGAGAACGTTAAGGATGAGAACCTTCATGGTATGGACAAAGAGTTTGAGAATCGTCTTGATGGAACTCTTTGCATTAGGAGGAGGAGTTGGTTACCACGCGTTAGAAACTTAGGAGAATTAATCAAGCTTGAGCCACACAAACCTAACTATTTCATCTACCCTGGAATCAGATAAGATATATCATAATCTTAAGCAGTTTCACCAATGGCCCGATATGGAAGCAGACATCGCCACCTAGGTCAGCAAATGCATGGCGTGTTTAAAGATGAGGGACGATAATAAAAAACTATTCGAATTACTGGTACAACCAGAAATACCCCATTGGAAATGGGAAAATGTAGCCATGGATTTTATCACAAGACTACCAAAGAAAACAAGCAGTACGACACTACTTGGGTAATTGTGATCATCAAAAAGAATTATGCCGACGTGAGACGCAAACTCTTAGAATTTTAAGTTGGAGATAAGGCCATGTTGAAGGTATCGCCTTGGAAAATAAGTGATACGTTTTGCTAAACGGCGGAAAAGAATGAACCTTTAGATATATCGAACTTTTAAGAATCAGCTATAGTAGGAAACTATTGATTTTAGAACCGAACTTTCACACAAGTAAGCAAGGTTATAGTACGTTGCATGAGCTAAACCTAAAGGAATGTTGGTCTAATGAAACACTCGCCTTTCTGCTGAATGAAATTTAAGTCAACTACAAGCTTTATTTCATCAAGGAACCGGATGAGATTATGGACCAAAAGACAAACAATTAAGGCAAAGTCGTATTCCTATCATCAAAGTTCATTAGGACTCGAGAAGGGATCCCGGGTTCACCTGGGATAGTGAAGATCAATTTCTAAAGAAATACCCTCCCATGTTTTCAAAATCTATACCGGTACTTAATGTCACGTCTCAAGCTTTAAGGACAAAACTCTTTTAACGAGGAAATTATGTCACAACACAAAAATTTCTGATCAATATTTTAGCCGTTTTCGTTTAGTAATTTGAAAATTTTAACGTTTCGTTCAATTTTTACGTTTAACCGGGAAGTTGTCCCGCGTTTATCTGAGAATCATTGCCAGAAGCGATCCGTGTATCTAATCATCATAGTCTTTCGTCAATAGACGCATTTTTACGTTTTTAATTGATATTTAAAATTTCAGAAATTTTTGTGAAGTCGTTATTCATTTTCGTTATTCGCGTGTTCCGGATATAGTTAATAACTTATACTTGTGCATGGAACCCTTGAAATTAAATCAAATAGAGCACTATGATTCCTAGAATGGTGGAGACCAAAATGGTCCCCCTTTTAACTCTTGTTTCAACCGATTACACACACACATAAACACATGAGATACCAATTTGAAATTTGTAACTCTAGGGGACATGGATTCATTATTCTAGCTTAGTACTAGTCCTTCATTGATTTTTATTGGTAGATCATTTTGGTCCCCCTTTGTTCCTTGTCTCCACACCGAATACACACACACACATACACATTTTGATTTCAAATTTTGCTTACAAGTTAAGCTAGTGGTCCTTTAAAACCCATTTACATTCTCATCTCTTATTCATTCACTTCACAAGAGAAAAACACACATATCTTTCTTCTTTCTTCTCTCTTCTCTCTTGTTCGAACACCAACACACACACACAAATCCATATATTTTCAATCTTTGATCAAAACCATTTGAAGATAAAGTGTTCGGGTTGATATTCGGGTAGTTTATAAACAACGCTTGGGTTGTTTTAGTCTCTAATCATCCTCTAATCCTTCGTATTCTTGTAAGTCATCAAATCCTCATAAATCTTGAACTTTTATATTCATCTTTATACATATATACTAGTTGTACAAACGGATTATCAAAGTTTACATTTCAAACTACGTAAACCTTAAAAAGGTTACTTTATGTTTCGAAAATAAATAAAAGAAATATAAGGAAATTGTTAGGATTAATGTTTTCTTAACTTAGTACCGACAGTACAAATAGTTAGTACCGACAGTACAAAGTATTAAGTACTGTTA